>JAQJVL010001966.1:2500-132224 GCA_035578905.1 Stictocephala bisonia | reverse complement strand
TTTTTCATTAATTTTTCTATCCCGAAGGTTACCTCCGTGTGCACCCTCTCACGTTATGGAACGAATGCGCCCGACGGAAGGTTAAGTGAGTTAAGGATGTGGTTTACCTTAGGCTTCTCTCTGTCACAGGGCTGAGTAACATGGTAGAAGACAACATCACTACTATTGTGTTTAGGGCGGTAATTAACTGAGTTAAGGATAAGGGTTACCTTAGGCTTCTCTCTGTCACAGGGCTTAGTAACATGTTAGAAGACAACATCATTACTATTGTGTTTAGGGCGGTAATTAAGTTAGTTAAGGATGTGGGTTACCTTAGGCTTCTCTCTGTCACAGGGCTTAGTAACATGTTAGAAGACAACATCATTACTATTGTGTTTAGGGCGGTAATTAAGTGAGTTAAGGATGTGGGTTACCTTAGGCTTCTCTCTGTCACAGTGCTTAGTAACATGTTAGAAGACAACATCATTACTATTGTGTTTAGGTTTCTTATATTACATTCAAATAATGTATTAATATTATTCTTATATAATTTGCAAACAGTTTATAATTAGTCATCTCTCTAGCTAAACGCTATTTGAGAGATATACTACAAATTGTTTCTAGTCATACTACAATAGTGTTTTTAATTACAATAAGTATAACATACAATAAATACATTTAAATGGATATACATAATAACGAGCTTTTAAAAACTATATATAACTCAAGCAATTACGAATAAATAAATTACAATAACAGACCAAAAGATTAATACATAAAGAATATAACGAGTAAAAAGGAGACCTTTGCTTAAAAATGTAACAATGGCACAGGTATGTTTAAGTATAGGCTTTCAGTCTTATCTCAAATTCTAATTATTTATCGATGAACTCAGACATGAAAAAATTTTACTGGACTAAAGTAAAAGCCTCGAACTGAAGTGAAGTGCCTAACTGGATATAATCAGTATAACTCTTGACGTGGTAACAAAAAGGCATAAAAATATATATATATTTTTACCATGAACTAGTATATACTTTAAAGGACTTTTTAAAAAAATTATTCAGGTTCATTTATAAAACAATGTTTTTTGTGTAAAGAGGCTGCGCAAGATCCTCTTACATCTCTTATAATAGACATGGTTTGCAATTATAAAATGAACACAACCAACCTACATTGTACCCTAGTTATTTTGTATGTACCGTATGGTATTATTAATTTATTTTTAATATAATTTTAGTTTTCGTGTAAAAATTGTCATCGTGACGCCCAGCAAATAAATGAAAAATCTAATCAATCTTAATTTTTCCACAATGAAAACCTTTTACTTTATTGTTTCCAAATATTGATTATTTTTAAAAAAATTATAAAAAAATTTTCACTTTAAACATGACATTTTATATTATATCATTAGCTTTCTGGCTTCGTTTGTGCAAAGCAAGTTTGAGTTTATAACCAGAAGCTACATTTTCCGGTGACAACCACGTCAAGGTACTATATACAATATTTACAATATAACCAGACATTTCTCCCGTGCTCTGGCATCCTCAGTGGTTTCTCTGAGACTGACCTTCAATTTTTTTATATAAGAGGTGGTGGGGTGGAGACTGGTTTTATAGGTATGCTGATGAGGGGGGGGGCGGAGGCACGACCCACGTGACCTACGGTCATTGGCTGAAGAAAATCAATATGGCTGACTCTTCCATTTTATTTAAATTTACTTAAAATGGGTTCCATGATTTGGAAGCTGTATACTATTATCCTTATTAAAATTATTTTTTCTTTTATATATTTCTGTAGCTTCTCTTACGATTCTCGGGTAATAATGCGGGATATTGACAAGGAATTTAGTTTAATGTAATAAAATTCCATAATTGCTTTTTGTGCTATGTTCAGCAACTGAAGACTTTTCTGTATCTTCATACTTACTATGAATTATAGTTTCATTAATCCTTCTAGAAATTAACCCCTTGGTTTCCCCTATGTCGACTGACCAACAACTACAAGGTATTTCATATACTCCAGGAATTGTAGACAGTACTTTGATGTAGTTGTCACCGGAAAATGTAGATTCTATTTATGACTCCAGCCGCTTGAGCCTAAGTTCTAAGATTTGAGTTTAGAAGGTAAAATATTCAAATCATTCAACTATTTTCTAAAAATGTTTTAAATGTCCCTCTCTGGTGGTTCTTTCAATTTCATACATCAATTTGTTTTCTAGTTTATTATCTGACATGTTTTACATTTGGCAATTTACATCACTATATGTCCCAGACCTCAATTTATTTAATATTTATTAGCGATTGTTCCAGATATTTTCTTACATTAACAACACAGGGAGTAGTCGTTTTACTGTTTGTATGTAAGTGTGTGATTACAAAGTTTTATTATGGTTTTAAATTGTCAGGGACTTTTAATGGTTTTTAAACTAACCCAACAAAGTTGAAATGACAAACTTGGCTATCCTTCCCTGTTTAAAAACAAAGGCCATAAACTGAAAATTGAATTGTAGTGTACGTAATTACAAATAGATGCCTAACACTTAATACACAAAGATCTCAGCTATACCACATAATTGTCGTTGGTGGATTTTTTAGTTTTGAATATGTTTGCTTGTGGTAACATGTGGACATATCCAATTCGATTGCCTTTTATATAATTCCATTGGTTTTTATACCGTTTATAAATAATGATTATAATATATATTATACCTATCCCTTAACACACTATAAAAGTTTTTAAATAACGTGTTTATACTTGGAAATATATAAAATTGTGATTCAAATCCATTTGTAGTAGTAATCATAATTCTTCAGGTGCATTTCATTTATTACACAATGAAACAAACATAAACAGTAGATTTATTCGTAGGACTGACATACAAATTTACAACAAATGATCCAGGTCGTGATTGGTCATTAGTGGAGGGAAAATGGTGATGGCGTTCCATTAGCTACAAGATTACTGAAATCTCTGCAACCACACGTGGTCTTTATATCCACGTTCAATTCCATTATACTCTCGTTATTTTTTACATTGACCTATTATAAGATTACAATTAACTTTATATTGTATTGGTAATTTATAATATGTATAATAAACAAAATAATGCTCATTACAATTCAATAGTATTTTAACCACTGTTTACTCTAAATATTATAATGATTTGTTTATTTAAAAGTTATAGTTTATCTGTTTTAAAGACACTATATACATATATATTTGTTTTCGTAAGTTTATAATTAGGCTTAAGTTGTTGCTATTTCCATAACAACTTATATTCATCTTTATGTTTTATAAAAAGCGGCCAACTACTTGGTTTTGACAGATGATTAAAAAATGTAAATATTTACAATTCCCTATGTTTAACCATTTTATAATGATACTGATATGAATGTGCAGTTCTTTCATAAATAATTCATAACAAATATAGATTGGATTAATATTTGTTCCTGTTTTTTAATGTTAATCATAAACAATTTATATGAAACATAGTACAAGTAACTATGTTCAAATTTACTGGTTATATATGACACATACATATTAGGAAGTGTCTCCCTCAGACACTCAAATTTAATTCCTTAAAATTAGGGGTTTTTTAATATATAACACGTGTAAATGGAAACACTATTAAAATAAAATAGTAAGAAAAACTTAATCAATGATTTTATACTTTGTGAAATCACTATAAAAATGATTTTCTTCTTGTTTTTAGGTTAGATGTAATATGCCTGTTTGTAATAATATTTTATAAACTTAATACAACGTACATTATTATTGTTAAATGCTATAATATGATTAAGGCTCTATTTCCATGACAACACTGATTTTACCCTGTCCACTATAAAATCAGAACTTCGTTCTTTACAAATTGCTTGTTACTTTATTGCCCAGCCAGCTCAAAATTGTCACCAATTTAAGGCTAACACTAGGATGTAGCGGACTGATTGCATGTCAGTTAGTACAAGTGTAGGGCTTTGACAGACCGTTCAATGTTTTTTTTTCGGTAATGAACAAAGGGCTTTATTAACACTAACGAGCATGGGTTTTTGTTGCTGAACATTTTCTCCGAATAGAACTCAAAAAACAATTGACCATTTTTTAACTGCAGAAAATGAATAAAATCATGAACCAAAATAAAATGAAAGCTGAATTGGAATAATTTTCATAGATATTTTATTTTATAGACTATGATAGGAATATAATTTGGGAATATTAAATGTAACTTTTAAAATAACAACTACTTCAAAGGTTTAAATTATATGCTTCGATAAATATGTTCCCTACTGATTATGTATCGTTATGTAATTGATTCCAATAACTAAAAATATGTACAGTATAAAGTAAATAAAATAGATTAACACAAACAGTCGTAAAAAAGTATTTATTATTTGGCTATAGCTGAAAAATATATTACTTCTGTACTATTGGCACGCTTTTGGTCAATACCACTGTACTTCGTTACAGGGGAGATGGGGGGTCAATACCACTGTATTTCGTTACAGGGGGATAGGAGGTCAATACCACTGTACTTCGTTACAGGGGGGATTGGGGGTCAATACCACTGTACTTCGTTACAGGGGGTTAGGGGGTCAATACCACTGTACTTCGTTATAGGTGAACGGGGGGTCAATACCACTGTACTTCGTTACAGAGGGACGGGGGGTCAATACCACTGTACTTCGTTACAGGGGGATAGGGGTCAATACCACTGTACTTCGTTACAGGGGGGATTGGGGGTCAATACCACTGTACTTCGTTATAGGTGGATGGGGGGTCAATACCACTGTACTTCGTTACAGATGGACGGGGAGTCAATACCACTGTACTTCGTTACAGAGGGACGGGGGGTCAATACCACTGTACTTCATTACAGGGGAATAGGGGTCAATACCACTGTACTTCGTTACAGAAGGACGGGAGGTCAATACCACTGTACTTCGTTACAGAGGGATAGTGGGTCAATACCACTGTACTTCATTACAGAGGGACGGGGGGTCAATACCACTGTACTTCATTACAGAGGAACGGGGGGTCAATATCACTGTACTTCATTACAGAGGAACGGGGGGTCAATACTTCGTTACAGAAGGACTGGAGGTCAATACCACTGTACTTCGTTACAGAGGGATAGGGGGTCAATACCACTGTACTTCATTACAGAGGGACGGGGGTCAATACCACTGTACTTCATTACAGAGGGACGGGGGTCAATACCACTGTACTTCGTTACAGGGGGATAGGGGGTGAATACCACTGTACTTCGTTACAGAGGGACGGGGGGTCAATACCACTGTACTTCGTTACAGGGGGGATTGGGGGTCAATACCACTGTACTTCGTTACAGGGGGATAGGGGGTCAATACCACTGTACTTCGTTACAGGTGGATGGGGGGTCAATACCACTGTACTTCGTTACAGAGGGATGGGGGGTCAATACCACTGTACTTCGTTACAGGTGGATGGGGGGTCAATACCACTGTACTTCGTTACAGTGGGACGGGGGTCAATACCACTGTACTTCGTTACAGGTGGATGGGGGGTCAATACCACAGTACTTCGTTACAGGTGGATGGGGGGGTCAATACTACTGTACTTCGTTACAGAGGGATGAGTGTCAATACCACTGTACTTCGTTACAGAGGGACGGGGGGTCATTACCACTGTACTTCGTTACAGAGGGATGGGGGGTCAATACCACTGTACTTCGTTACAGGTGGATGGGGGGTCAATACCACTGTACTTCGTTACATGTGGATGGGGGGTCAATACCACTGTACTTCGTTACAGGTGGATGGGGGGTCAATACCACTGTACTTCGTTACAGAGGGACGGGGGGTCAGTACCACTGTTTGTGTATGAGCGGGTGGTTCGGATATACTGTATAAAGTCAATAAATAGAATACCACCAATAATCATCCAAAGAATTTTATTATTTGGCCGTCATTAATGAAAATTAAGCTTTTACTATTAACTATTAATAGAACTAATTTGTCACAGTCATTTTCATTACAATATATCAATTTATTTGAAACTCCAGTCTTTATCAATGTTCCATGCTAATAAAAAAACATAATCTGAAGAGAATACTATTTGAAACTTATTTATTAGCATTGGATTGGTCATGGTACGTAGATATGATGATTTCTAATGTTTTCTTAAACACTCAAAGCATTGGAAATATCCAAATATTATCTACATATCATGAGAATATTATATTCAACACTATTCTAAATACTTTAATTTACTCAAGGAAAATAAATAAAATCTGAGTCAAAGCAATTGTTATCTTTTATAAAAAAGTTTAGATTTTTATTTGACAGTAAGACTCCTAAACTCGTTTTTACTCTAAATAAGTCAATTTACTATTCACTTTCGTTATTTGAATAATTTCATCGATAAACCAAGATTTTCTTATCTTTAAGACACTAATAATAAAAACTTATGAGCCAAAACCTTAACTTTTTGTTCAGTTATATTACTATAAGTCAAATATACAAAGGGCAAGCACTAATTTGCTCCCCGGTTTGTGCAAGATGTACGAACTAAGAAACGTTAAGGTAGGCGAATTGTTATAAGGTCTTCTTATATTTATTATAGCAGCATGCGGTTTATTATATCTTTACTCTGACGTACGTTACCATCGAATTGACAAGCCATGTACTTATCTTGTCTTCTATCTACCACAACAATGTTCCAACAAAGTGGATAGATGATTCTAACTCAATTTAGCTCATATTTATTCAGATAAAGGGTAATAACAACTAAGCGCAAATTTACAATCTTCAAACAGTCAAGATTGACGCTTATATCACCCAGTAGACAACATGGTCAAGTATTGGTAATTCATTTTGAATATTTAAAATAAAACAGAACTAAGGTAGAGTAAGTGACCGAACGTGGTTTTTTAACAAGAAAACAGAATCATCAATGCCCCATGCTAAAAAAAATTCTAATCTGATGAGAATATTATATTCAAAACTATTTTAAATACTTTAATTTACTCAAAGAAAATAAATAAAATTTAACTAAAAAATTTAATCTTCTATAAAAAAAGGTTATTGTCGTGTAAAGTCCGACGAAACTGACTTTACGTCGTCTAAAGTCAGTTTCGTCTTTACACAGACTTTACAACAATATTCCTGACAATTTTCAACACGGTTTGGTTAAATATGTTTCTTCTGTAGTATTAGATTCAAGGATTAGTCAGCAACAGATCTCTACTCATAATATATTTTCGCTTTCCTGCTCATTTCGCTGTAGGTTTTACACCCCTTATTTCATGATATGGTCCATATACCTCAGACATACTCTTGCGATAGGTAATCATCATTAATGTTTGCAACATGTTAAACATTGTAATAACTATAACTATAGAGAGCTACACTCCCCCTACTGAACATAATATATCTCAAATAGAACATTAAACCTGTCACTGTGCAACATATAATATCTCTTGAAATGTTTACGCAAGTGGAAAGGTGGACTAAGTTGTTAGGACTTTGATCCCAAGTTATAACTAGGATGAGATCAGTAATGTTCACTTTGAACTTGACTGATTTCTCCCCTTACTCTCTCGGATTTGGTTTCAACACTGATCAATATGGCATGGAAATGTGTAGAGTAGGTTAAAAATGAATATTCTCATTTAAGAAAAAACTCACATGAAACACCTGGAGATTTACCATGGTTTATAAATCATAATTACATCCAACCTAAAGACGTAAATCACGGATTACCTCAGATCCAGTGATCAGTGATCGCATGTTAATGTGTGCCATAACGTATAACGTATATTTTACCAATTACTAATTACGACCATTTAATGTTACTGCTTTAACACTGCTTTAATGTATGCTTTAACACATTATTATAAGGTTGATTATGGATGGTCTGCCACAGGGGGCCGTACTTGCTCCAATTTTATTTAACGTGTATACTGATGACATCCCAATCACCAGGTCTATAAAATTGCTATAGCAGGACGATATTGCTATAGCTTTACGTCTGCATCTTTCAGTGGACTTCATAGCTACTGAAAAAACACTTACAAACGATCTTGCAACCTTCGAAAAATATTTTAGAACCGAGAACTGAATCATAACCCATCAAAAACCAAAATAGCTTGCTAACACCTAAGTAATCGAAAACTAAACATCTTTCTAACAGTTGATTATTATAAAGTTCGACAAATTTTAAGATAAACTGAGAACGTTACATATTTCTTACATACCACATCTTAAGTCGTAATAAATTCTAATATAATCAAATATTTAATGGGTTCTGCGTCTTCATACAGTGTTAGCTATCTACCTGCCGTTGATGAAGGGGCTGTTTCAACACGGAAATCCCTTTGATTTTGCAGTAGACGGTTGTTTGACTCATGTTCCACTTTGAGTAGGAGTCAAGTCAAAATGTACCTACTAACATTGTTTGTGCTCCAGTACGGGGTTTGTACTCTATACAAACATCAGACGGGTTTACTGAAGCTAAATTACAAGATTTTGGTTACCCTGAAACCTATTTCACAATTTATGTTACTGTAATACGTAGATTCTGTAAAATAGTGAATTTAATTTTATCGACGATACCTGGTAAATTTTAATGTAAGCTTCCTTATTTAATTAGGTTTACGATCACCTATGTTTTTAATATAACTACCGGTAAACAATTATATTTCTTTGAGTTCATAAATTTGATTTGCAAATGTGTTGCGTAATGTTAAATGTTCAACTAATCTTGATTGAAATTTAGATAGCGAATTCTGTAAAGTGTAACGATTTTTACATTTTTATTCATGGTTACATAACGTTAAAGTTATATTTTCGCACGAGGATATCTATTTGTTAGTTTAACCTTTCAGTTTAAATTATAGAATGCCTAAATGAGTCGTTCTATCAAAAGTCAAACTTTTAACCAGTAGCTTGACTGGGGATTTGAATCACGGAGCACGCACTCATAATGCTCAAAGACTTAGCCAATTAAATATCAAGAGAACAATCAATAAAGAGCCTAATAAAATAAGTTGTTTTTAATATACAGGCTGCTTCTTGGTTACCTAAATATGATTTTATTGGCATATTTTACAGTTTGCCAATATGAATAATGTATATTCATCATCGTCTTGCACAGTTTACAGCCAGAGGCTGAGTCTGTTTGGGATATCAGCCTCACTTTCTAGTTCTGTCCTCCCATTATTTTTATAATTATAATAATAAACTGAAATCTTTCAGTTTTCTCTTAAGTCCAGTTCACTCCTATCCTTTCACCACCCTTTCAGGCACCTATCTCTTAGTCTTCCTCTCGGTGGCTTTCCTGCCCCCTCTATTTCTTGTGTCTTCCTGGGAAACCTATTCGCTCCCATTTTCTGTAAATTCGATTACCATCTCCGTTTTGATGTCTCTATCCTCAAATGCAAGGTCTCCTTTTGTTAAGTATTCACAATAATAATAAAATGTATTTTTCTTATTTTTCATTTGATTCATGTGGTCTTATTATTTATTTATTTTTTTTATTAATTAATCATAATTATATATACTGTATATATATATATATATTTTCATATATATATATATATATATATATATATATATATATATATATATATAGTATATATTCATAAGTTTTTAATATAAAAACCAAAGCAATCTATGATTGTTGCATTTCTCCTTCATTAGATCGTTAGTCCTTCTCAGTCCTTCTCAATTCGCTCTCTCTCTCTCTCTCTCTCTCTCATCTCTTCACCTCATTACAGCCTCTTACAACGGAATTTATTGAGAATGAAAGAGTATGTCAGTATAAAAAAAGAAGGCAGGCTTATCCATTGTGTGATCAGTAAATAGGTTTAGATTTTATTTAGAAGTTGAGCCTTTTTACTTTGATGACGGACAATAATGGACTAGCTTGAGTGTTTAATAATTTTAGAAAGTTAGAACGTTTTGAAGTAATGAGAGGTACTCTTGGGCCTTCCTTTTACAAATACACATTTTAAAGGAGAAGAAAATTCTGTATAAGATTAATTTGTTAGAATGTTTAGAATGATTTTTAGATATACATTATGTAGATAGAGTATTTATGGAAAATGTAACTAGAAATCAGTTGTAAAAAACCTTTGTCAAATGATAACTGGACATTTCACGCAGTTAACAACCAAAAAAATGTAATTTGGCGTACATGAACATTAAGAACAACAACTTAGGAAAAATTAACTAAAAACATCATTAAAGCCATAAAATAAGGATGAACATAAGTTCTAAAACTATATTAATATGGATTTCCTGATGTATAAAAAGACTATAATAAGTGGGTCCGATAAGATATATCTTCCTAATAATTCGCTTGATGTGGTTGTCAAATATTTTCATGTCTTGAAGTCATCTTGGTATGTATGAAAGAGTAAAATGAGTTACAGAGTATTTCTACAGACCAAATATCACTGAAGAAGTAAGTAAGAAGATCGCTGATTGTGACCTTTGTCGCCGAGGTAGCTGACCTTAAAGTTACTATAGGCCCTATAATAACATTAAGTACATTAATACCTACTTTAGTTTTACCTAACAGCACTATTTTTGGCCTAACACAAAATTAGGATAGAACCAGCTGCAATATAATAAATTGTGTTAATGGAATTGGACCCTATGGATAATGAGACAATCGATACCAATTACACGTGAAAGCTGGATTAAAACTGATAGCAGATTATAGATAATCCATGTTGCTACACAAATGTATTCATACAAATCCACAAAATAAATTAAATAATCTGGGTAAGATAAATAAAAGTGTCCATAAGATGAATAAAAGTGTCTATAAATACTGATCTAGATTAATTAAAAAATATCTTTGTTCTGATCCGTATTGACCTCAAAACCCAGCATATGATAACTTAAAATCTAATTATCGTTCTATAAATATCCTATAGTTATATATATTTATACAATTCTTATAAAGAAGACGAAAATTAAAATAAATGATTAGGAAGATGAGTCTTAATTAAATCAATGCAATAGGCATATTTGTTATTGTTGAATAAATATAGTAACGTAGAAAAGTTCCTCAAAATAATATATTTTATTTGGTATTTATCTTTATTGTTTTTACCTCATTATAATACCATATTACAAATTTTTTATGTTTAAAACTAATGCTAACTACGTTTTAGTTCCATTATTAAAGTTTTTTTTTGCCAAAATCTAACTTGTAAAATAGCAAAATATTATATGATATTTGTAAAATGTAGTACTGAAAATAACAAATAGAATAAAGTAATAGATCAATACATTACCTGAAGAATAATAAAACTATATACAGTTGATTTTTGCCATACGTGTTAAGTGTGTACCTGATTATTGATACTGTATTTTGCGTTGCCAAGTAGAATTTGTTTTTAAAACCATTGATTTAGTTGAATGTGATAATAACTAAATTGTTATGGAAAGCAACTAAATTCAGTAAGGGCTAATCGAATAAAGATATGTCTGATTATTTGTATTTTCAATAAAATATGCGATAAGTAATAATACACATTCCATTAAACGCCGTCGAGGCAACTAGTAAAACACTCATTTAAATTATTTTATACGTTTTTTAATAATTATATAAATACTTACCACAATGTTATGAGAGATTTTAGACAGTAACTAGATAATACAATAATGATAAATAAACTGATAACTTTATAAGTGACTTAATGTCAGCCAAAATGGTATTTCATAGGCCTATCATTGGAATTATTTAATCATGCAATACCAATCCAAACATTGTACATGAAACTTGTGTTATGCTTATATACAGAAACATTTAGCATAACATCTTTTTAAATTAATTTGTTACTTTATAACCCTCAAACCTAGGCATGTTAGGAAATATTATTAGCTAAAAATGTACCTTATGTATGGAAGCAAAGAACTTCAACAAGGTCTCTGTCACAAATATTACTAGTGTGAAACATATTAGTGTTATATTATTATTATTAGTATTACATAGACTTTTAATAATTATATAATGTGTTGATAGTGCATTCAACTAATAGAACTGGAAGTGTACGCTGGTTCTTGATTAATCATTGTCTACAAGCATTATACAGCTTACTGAACAATAAAAATCTACTATAGACTTTTAGGTGTAATATCTGTCATCTTGAAAAGTTTAACAAGTACTTGCAGATTAAAACATCTGTTACTAATTAAAACACCAATGATAAAAATAATATTACAATTTAAAAAACAACAATATGAAAATAACTATTCCAACTACCTAAAACGAGACTTACTGTATGTCAGCATTCATTTACTTGGAATGCTCCTAGAATTTATAATTTAGTTTCTGTACGGTTAAGTGCTTTTAACAACTTAATACATTTTTTAAACATGGAAACAATTTTTGTGTACTGTACATTATTGTGAGAAGTTTTTAAGAATTGTCACTTAGCTATCTTTGAAACTGTCAAAAGGTGGTGTTGTGTGTGTGCGCGCGCGCGTGTGTATGTGTGTGTGTGTGTGTGTGTGTGTGTGTGTGTGTGTGTGTGTGTGTGTGTGTGTGTGTGTGTGTGTGTGTGTGTGTGTGTGTGTGTGTGTGTGTGTGTGTGTGTGTGTGTGTGTGTGCGTGCGTGTGTGCGCGCGCGCGTGCGTGCGTGTACTTGGAAACATGTGCTGTAAAGATTGATGTAATTGTTAGTATATCTGTTAATAATTGTAAGAATATCTGTCAATAATATTTCATGCTGTAGTACTCACAAGTATAACTAGAATCTACAGTTCTATGGGATCACCTCTATCACCAGTTGCAGCTAATCTTTATATGGAAATATTTGAAAAGAAGGCACTTGAAACGTCTGATTTGAAACCAAAGGCATGGTATCGATATGTAGACGATGTTTGGGCTGTGTGGCCACATGGTAGAGAGAGATTGGATGATTTTCTGCACCATATAAATTCTATTCACTCTAATATCAAGTTCACAATGGAAATCGAGAATAACGGAAGTCTGCCTTTCCTTGACGTTTTAACTGTGAGAAAAAGAGATGGACGAATAGGCCACTCGGTATACCGGAAACCTACACATACCAATAGATATTTAAATGCTGCTTCCCATCATCATCCGGCACAGAAGAATGCAGTTTTAAACACTTTAATCAATCGAGCCATTCACATTTCAGACCAAAATAGTTGGAAGAAAGAAAGACAAATATTACATTCAACATTAAAACAGAATGGATATTCAATTAGAGAAATCAATAATACTATTGGAAAACAGTTGAAGAGGAAAGAACAAGACAATAGAGTAGATACAAGACAAGATAAGGATACCTCAAAAAAGGTGTATCTACCTTACATAAAGGGAACAACGGAAAAGATTGGCAGGCTATTAAGTAAAGAAAATATAAAAACCATTTTCAAGCCACCGAATAGATTAAAGAATTTTCTGAGGCCAGTCAAAGATAAAATTCCACTAGCTATGCCTGGAGTATATGAAATACCTTGTAGTTGCGGGTCAGTCTACATAGGGGAAACCAAGAGGTTAATTTCCACAAGAATTAAGGAACATATAAGGCATACTAAGAATGAAGATACGGAAAAGTCTGCTGTTGCTGAACATAGCACAAAAAGTAATCATGGAATTTTATTTGACAAAACTAAAGTCCTTGCCAACATCCCACATTACTACCCGAGAATCGTAAGGGAAGCCATAGAAATATATAAAAGAAGAAATAATTTTAATAAGGATGATAGTATACGGCTGCCAAAGACATGGGAACCCATTTTAAGTAAATTGAAATAAAATGGAAGAGTCAGCCATATTGATTTTTCGGCCAATGACCGTAGGTCACGTGGGTCGTGCCTCCGCCCCCCTCTCCAGCATACCTGCCAACCAGTCCCCACCCCACCACCTGTTATAAAGCTGGAAGGTCACTTGCCGATTTCAGTCTCAGAGAAACCACTGAGGATGCCACATCACAGTATGGGCGAAACGTCTGGTCATCTTGTAAATATTGTAGATAGTACCTTGACGCGGTTGTCACCGAAAACTGTAGATTCTAGTTATGACACCGGCCGCTTAAGCCTAAGTTCTAAGATTACTCACAAGTATATTATTATGTTGATTATTTTGTAAAATTATTTAGAAAATTTTAAGAAAACTGTTATTTTTTTGGCCGGCGCAAACTTTTTCTTTTCAGAGCGAATTAATTAGTTTCTTTTTATAATGCAGGTAACCCCAACACAGGTTTTTTCCTTCGGGGTGCCAAACTTTTTTCACAAAAAGTATTTTAGTTTACATAAAGTAGACAGTTTAATTTATTGGTTATTATGTTAGGTTACTTTTATACTATTCAACATGTAGTTTTTTCTTAAATAAAGATAATTTTGTATTGAATTGAGTTAAGTTTAAATTATTTTAAAATGGCCTTGGAAACAATTATTTAGTCTGCTAAGGCATTTAGTGTGTCTACAAAACAATCTAGTGTGCTGCAAAACAATTGTAATTACCTCTAATTGTTTAAAGAATTATACAACCTTAATTTTGCAATGTAAAATTTAGTTTGAGAATATTACAAATAGTCCTGAGTGTGGGAAAATAGCTTATATGAACATTCCTTTCAATAACAATTATTCTTTATTATGTGGAATCATATTTAATTTTCTTAAAAATGTTAACAACAATTAATTATAATAGTACTTAGTATTGTGTGTTAATAAAATATTTAATGTAAATAAACTCCTTCTATATATTGAACTGAATAATCGGATAACTTATAATATCCCGATTCATATATTTATTTATTTTAGTTTGTTGGTAGTTTTAACGTAAAAAATAAAAGGTGTAATTGTATCTTGAAATATTGCAGTATTTATTCTACATTTATGTTCATGTTGTGTTATTTTTTACTGAGCTGGAATCTGTTAATTAAAACACTAGCAGAACCATCGGGATTCTCACAATAATTTACATTGTATTTCTCTCGCCTTTGTTCCAAGGAGTTACCGGTTGTTTTAGTTTGCGAAGTAAATTGATTGAATATACACTTACTACACATCGCAGCTGCTTTAATATAAAGTTTGGGGTCGAATATATTTATTAATTTTTTGAATATCATAGATTATACAACGAAACTATACATAACTATTGTTAAGCATATTGTACTTAGAAAATTATGAATAAAATATTCAAAGTGTATTTCAATGGCTTGTCACATCAACTATGAACTGAAATGTATGATTAAATATAAGTCATTTTGGTCCTAAATGATTTTTTTAATTACTGTAATTGTTAGACTGTCACAATAATTTACATATTTGCTTAATGGTTTACTGTTTTATATAATAATATTTTAGGGTACACATTTCTAAATGAAGATGTATTAAATTTTACAATGGTAGTTATTCAGAACAAATCATTCGATTTGTTCTGAATAACTACCATTGTATTTTTCCAACTCAAGGAAAAGAGAAAGTCTATAGTGATGTATTTACGGTATAAATAATGTATGTTTTCCGTAAAAAATTATTTTATCTTTGAAGAAATTACTATTTAGTTGAACTATACACTTAATGTAAGCTGTTTCAACGACTAAGTGTTTTTATTTTATTTAAAAATTTTTTTTTACTAATATGGAGTTTCAAGATTTAATAAACTCCTATATTTCGTTATATAGTAAAATTATAGGATCCTAAGACTTTTATGATAAGAAACTATGAAATGTTATGCAGCATCTGTAATAGGAAAATTATAGTTACTTGAAGGAGACCCGAAGGTCAATCAATATTACTACACGCTTACAATATTACTACACAGCCAAGAAGTGTGTGTTATTGAAACTCTATGCAAATCTAAATAGGACATTGTTAACCAAGAGGGCTTCTAAAAGCAAAGTTTGCTATTCGATGTAAAGTGGCTTTAGTTTCGAATATCATTATTGTGGTTAAACTTGAAATATCAAGTCACTGTTAGCATATATTACAAAAACAAATATACCATATTTTATTTCAATTATTTCTCAACAATCATGAAAATAAAAGTTTCATAAAGAGCAACGTACATATTCGAAACATGTAATAAGTGATTCGATACATCTAATAAGTGATTTGATGCATGTCATAACTGACTCGATACATGTAATAAGTGATTCGATACATGTAATAAGTGATTTGATGCATGTAATAAGTGATTCGATACATGTAATAAGTGATTCGATACATGTCATAAGTGATTCGATACATGTAATTAGTGATTCGATACATGTAATAAGTGATTAGATACATGTAATAAGTGATTAGATACATGTAATAAGTGATTCGATACATGTCATAAGTGATTCGATACATGTAATAAGTGATTCGATACACATAATAAGTAATTTGAAGGATGAGAGTGTTTGGAATGATTATAGAATTAAATCTACTAATATTACTAAGTTATTTATGCTTATTTAAAATGTCATGCAATAATGATACCTATTATAAAAAGTTCAACTATCGTCTTAATTTTTAACTTATCCTTTCAATTAATTTGTTTAAATCAAGTACTATTAAAAAGATAACGTTTGCTAAATTTAAGGATATCCTCTGTCTAGCTCTATTTTCCAAAGTGTACAATAATGTGTGGGTATGTTTTTGCATTTTTTTTTATAACTCTTCCAGTTAAAAATTAAAGAAAAGAATGTTTTAAGATTTGCATATCAAATTCATTCATTCACTGATAAGACCGGTTAACGTTGATGGATTGAACGTGGACCAGTAGAGTGTTATTATTTCTATGTGTGATTATTTCCTGATTCTAAATAAACAGTACAATTTTAAGATTGGCATTATTATTCCTTTCTCCTCAAATAGAACTTTTTTAATAGGTAATTTTTTTTAATAGCTCTGTTTGAATATAATCAGCTAAAACGTCGGGGTAACAATATTTGTCTCTATTTTACAGATATTAAATTATTATATTTCCAATACCTTTCTATTGTATATTCGATTATGTATTTTGACGCAAAAGATTTACTGAGATAAAATGTCCAATCTAAAGTTCTCATAATTTGATACTAAATGGATTGACTAATAAAAGCATACAAAATTAATAATTAATTCTGTGGTAAAACTATTAGTACTTCCATGTTTAAACTACTTAAATATCCGGGAGTACTGTCCAGTTTATTAATATTGAAAGTAGTGAAGCTATTTAGGGGTTAATAAGATATTCAGGTACTTACATAAATCTTTAAATAGCCATTAATATTCTGTGAATTCATAAGTACTTGTATCTGAAGTTAAATTGGTGATGAGAAGGGGCTGTCGTTTTCAGTTCATAGCTAACCATTTATTCTATGACCTATTCTTAATAGACTATTAAAGGCTTTGATCAGATTTGTGCCTGCAAGACTGCATTCTCAAAGACATACAAACGCTAACTCGGTAAAGTATACTTTTGTAGTTTAAACTAGAAATTACAAAGTTTGTATTTCTCGTTAGCATAATTCAGTGCTAAGTAGAATTTTGGAATAACATACAAACTATCAACAACTCTGGCTTACTTTCTTAGTTTTAGTTCAAAGTTAGAGTCATATATATTTATATGAATACATGAAATGTATCCAAAAAGTATTGGATAGTTTACCAAGTTAATAAATTCGAAGTTGTTATGTGACAAAAGAGTGGATATGACATTTATAATAAAGAAATGGAAGCATGGGTGTCATTTATTTGTTTAAGTTGTCGAAAAAAATCATATATAATAACTTTTGATATTTAAAAACAGCATACATTTGTTAGCTCCTTGAAATACATAGGGCCTTGTTAATACTGAAATGTTAACTACAGTAAGTATTAGTACTTAAACAAACTAATCATGAACTATAAACATTTACAGGGTGTTCCAAAAGTGAAGTGCCAAACTTCGGGAAATGGTTATATAGGTTAAAATAAATATAATATCGAGGATACATTTTCCACAAAAAAGCTTCGTTTACTAGATATCCGTCACTTTGTTTTTTTTTCACAAACGAATTTATATCTCCAAGATGGCTCAACTGATTTTTATGTTATGCCCTTTTTAGCTTCTTTCCTGACTCTCAACACAAATGTCGATTTGCCTTGGCTATTTTTTGTCCGATTCTAACTTTTTTTTTATTCTGAGATATTGACAATACAATTATCTTGGATATAACAATTATTTTGTGAAAAATAAACAAAATTGCGGATGTATGATAACGAAGAATTTTTGGAACACTATTGACTCTCGATTTCCTCTTTATTTTGACCTGTAAAAACATTTACAGAGGTTTGTCACTTTTCTTTTGGGAAAACCTGTATATATGTATGTGTGTATGTGTGTATAGTAAATTTTAATTCAAAATTAATTCCAGGAACTGTATTATATATTATTAGTTTATATTAATAAAAATGTATTGTGTAAATAACATTTATTACACAAATTTAACTTTAAAAAAATATTTTATTTTAATGATATATTTACAATATTATTACACTACACTGACTAATATTATCTTTGTGAATATTTTGTTTCCCAAATATACTAGCTTAATTAAAAGATTACAATATAACTACTTTCATCACAGCAAAAAAGGAAAAGTTACTATTCCCAGGAGAATGAATAACTTAGTGACAACTTCATGAGAGGAAATTGTATTAAATTACATTAAATCATATATCTGTGATGAAAGGGTTTGTGGTTTTGACACTCCCTCAGGTCTTCCACTTTGATACAAATTTATTTCACTGGCGTCAAAACCGGACGAAAGTTGAGTGAAATAAACTTCACTTCTTAGTATATAAGTTTGTATTGAACATGTAAAATATATATATATATATATATATATATATACTATTTTAGAAATCCACTGTCCCTTACGTTCATATTGTTTCATTTAAAAAAATAGAACAGGTAAAAAATCTTAAACCTCTTAATATTCAAATGACAATAATATATTAAAATATCTTATATCGATTACAATAGATATAGTAAATTAATACGCAAATTTCTCACCAAACCCACAAATCAGATATAGTTGTATTCGTTGTTATAATCTCAACACGGTATGATAATAAACAAAATAAAGACCAAAGTAATGCTATGTTGAGATAAGTAACAGTAACATCTAAATTTGAGTGATGGAGGGGAAGAGTTAAAAGAGGTGGAGGAATTTACCTATTTAGGAGTCCGGCTTCTAAGCCGGGAAGAAATTGTGAGTAAAATACGGCAGGCTAAAATTGCATTCAATCCAAGAAAGAATCTACTCACCAAAAAGAATATTAGTCTAGAAGAGATAAAACTTGTAATGAAGGCTTTTTTTTTTTTTTGGAGTGGAGCCCAACGTGGAGCAATGGATGTGAAACGTGAACTGGGCGGTGTTTGGAGGTACTAGATATGTGTTGTTATTGAAGAATGTTGAAGATCAGCTGGAGGGATAAAGCTACCAACTAAGAGTTGTTAAGAGTAAAATAAACTAGATCTTTATGGAGGCATATCCAGATAAGAAGAAACAAGCTGGTAGGACACTTTTTGAGACACAGCAACATTATGGGAACAATAGCAGAAGGAGCTGTTGAGGGAAGGAATCACCGAGGACGACCGAGGATGGCGTACATATGGCAGATTATGTAGGCTGTGCAACTTATACGGAAATGAAGAGGAAGGCAGACAGAAGAGATGAATGGTGAGCGCTGCAAACAAACCTAAGGGCTGAGCAATCAAGAAGAATAAGAAAATCTAAACACTATATTCCTGCTGCTGCTTCAATTTTCTTAAGTGGTGCCTAATGCTACTTAGAGTATGGCTTAAATATATTTTTTTATTAAAATAATGAAAGACAAAGTTTTAAATTTATTTCAAAATGCTTATTTTCGAATAATTTTAATGCCGAAGTATATCTTGTTTAAATTGGCAATATTTTATATTTTTAAACTTTAGTACCAATTTTTTTCTTTCGATTGTGAATAAATTTACATTCACCAAAACTATTATTAATACTTAAAAAAAACTAGAAAAAATAAGGACATAACATGAGTTTGAAATACTATGAATGCAAAAAAATACGAAAATAAATAATAAATATTTTCCTTAAACTATGACTGTCTTTAAATATTATCTAAAATTTTAAATATTATTTTTCATTGATGGAAAAAATAAACATAGGTTAACAAATGTGTTGTATTTGTTTATTAAATTATTCACCATCAAAGCTAAATAATTGATACTAATCTGTGATGATACAAAATTATATTAATAAATTGAATAAATGTATCAATATATATTGTAATATTATTTAAACTGTTTTAGGTAGTTATTTAGTAAATTTTAATATATTGAGAAAAATTAAGTGTCGTAATTTTAGTATTTAGCAAAGACGTATATTCATATGGTAATATATTCATATGGTTTTTGAATATCTTTATAATTTATTTACCATTTATTTTATATTGATTGTTCTATAAAATGAATCAACATATTTTAAATTATACACTGAAGTGAACTTTATGTAGTTTTTTTCATATAGTACTAGTAATTTTAAATGTCATTACATTGCGCGTGAATTTAGGGTAGAACGTACTTAGGTAGATTGCTTTGGGCCCCGTACGAGAAGTCTTAAGTGTTGGCCATCTCTTTGCCAGATATATTCTGTATAGCCAAGTAATTTGCAATATCGTCAATAAGCATCACAAGCTAATATTACACAACTTTTCTTAATATAATGGTAGTTCCAGTATTGTGTTGTATAACTAGTTTTTCTCTCTCTCTCTCTCTCTCTCTCTCTCTCTCTCTCTCTCTCTCTCTCTCTCTCTCTCTCTCTCTCTCTCTCTCTCTCTCTCTCTCTCTCTCTCTCTCTCTCTCTCTCTCTCTCTCTCTCTCTCTCTCTCTCTCTCTCCTCTCTTTCTCTTTTTTTTTTAAACGACTACTATCATCGTCATCGTAGACTCTAACGTTATTATTTTTTTTTGCTTGTATATGAAAGTACGATTGGTATTAATTATCAAGCTGCTGTAAAAAAACCACTGAGATAAAGTAATTAGTTTTCCTGTTTTAACCATCGATTGTGTTATATTATTTAATTAAGATTGCATGATAAATCCTCAGTTGTAACAGGTGTAGTAGTATCTTAGTGTATATTTAAGATTTTTTCAACAATTTAATGTACAATTTTAGAGTTAGTTGAGTTTAATGTAATATTTAAAATTAACTTAATTAAGTTTAAGTAAACTTCGTTTTTACGTGGTTTAGGAATATGTATAACAAATATAAGTCAGGTCTTTCAGTTAATATCGTTATTCACCTACAACTGTCTTGTTAACTTTTAGGTAATTGATAGACTACAAATTATTCAGTTTTCACAAGGTTCATATTTTTATGGTTAATTTAGGTCTTATACACGTACATATTTTATTGTAATTAGTGTAATAAATTATGGCAACACCAATGGCAACCAAATGTTTTTCTTTTTTATTTTTTCTATCCTTATGTTTTATAGTTCCACAGCCTTGGCAATAATAGTTAGCTGCAGTTTCTACCTAGTAGCCAATCCACTATATTTCTGTATCATCACTAGCCACCTCTACTTTTAACCCTTGTATTACTTCGGCACTGGAGGCGCGTTTCTGTAACATTTGGGGACAAAGTGTTGAGGGTATTACAGGCGATAAGTTCTTTTCTCAGTCCTCTTAATACCAACACGGCGTCCGCTCAATGGTTGCCACCGACGTGGACGTTACTAAACAAGTCTGGGGTGTTCATATTGGATGGTAGTCAAGGTTCAGATGTTGTGCAAGGAAGATAACTGAGTGTAACACTTGTCAATTAGTTGAAAATCAAACCAACCAATACGTGGTTCGGATTCCAAGTAAATCTGTTGGTCCCATAGTTGCTCTGACTGTTGGTTATGGTCCTTCCTGGGCTATGTTGAACTCAGATAGTAACAATTACTACACTCGTACATCTTCACTCATCACACTCATTCACTTTCATTTTCGCCTATATCTCTACGATCGTCGTCTTAGAAATGAATAATAATAATGAATAGTAATAAATATCTCATATCAATAAAATGTATTTTCCATTTTCATAAAAATTTCAACTTAAAATTATCATATAATTACATATTATAATCTATTTTATTATACATTTTTTAAAATACTATATACATTATTAAAAGCACTAAAACACAAACCTAACTCTTCTTAGTGGCCTAAACAGTGAATTATGCAATTATAAATGTAATAATTATTTTTAAAAAGTATATGAAATTTTCAATTCTAAATATACAACAGTTACTTTAATGGCTTTAAATTATCGTAATTTTTTTTATATTATAATCAAATATCATAACCTAAAACTATTGTTATTTCTTCTGCTCATTGGTCCTTTAATAAACACACATAAGTTTTTAATTTCCTATATTTTATCACTTAATGTCTAAATTAATATAAATATATGTAGCATTTTCCTATAAACCAAGTAGTTTAAAAACACTTACTCGTTCAACATTCCAAGTAATACTCTACAACTTGAAGCAGTTTAAGATATTTTCCTGTTTATAACTTCAACCCACTTTTCAACTTTCAGCTTTAGGATGAAATGTGTCAACACTGAAGTAAGTGGAACTCTAGACCAAGTTTGTACGTCAATATAAGCTTCTATTTATAAACGTACTGATGAAAATGTAAACTGAACATCGTATCTGAGAAACAGTTTTTAACGTACACCCAAATAAATAACTTGTTTTAATCAAGTTTCATGCATAATACTTACATTTCGTAACGTATTCATTAGGGCTTAAATATTATATCTTCGAATGCATTTATTAACTTAGTTTTGTTTGAATGTGAATAGGCAATAAATAATAGATTGTGAGATTTTATTTAAAAATAATACTTGAAACAAAACTCAATTGTAGCATCTTGTGTTTTGTTACAAGTTTCCTCCATAGTTTTGCAACGTAATATTTATAATTAAAAAATATTTATTTTATAAACTTAAAAATAAACTAATTACGCAATAACATACCTTATAATTGTATTTGTTAGGCATTTAAATTCTTTCCTAAGTTTATATAAATATTTAAATGATACATTCTGTAGAAGCTACAAAACACAACTTTAATTTTTTACTTTACATCGTTCATTTGATCTTAACATATTTTTTTTAGGAGAGACCGATCTCTCTCTTAACCTTACTATATCCATTTCTAAATGACTGCGAGTGACTTATTCAGACAGAGTAAGTGGGGGAATAAGTCTATTAAAGAGTGAACCGATAAAATTCCAGTATAAGCTTGATGCAAACCATTCAAACCAGAACTCTGCCAAACCATTGAACCGCTCGGCCACGGATTCAGCCAATACAATTCTAATAGTTAAGAATTGTATATGGCCTTTTTAGGATCGGAAAATACTTGAATGGAGCACATATTATATAGCGTTTAACTTGTAGCTAAGTACGCATTTATGGCAGACGTTTTTTAAATGTTTTTTATAGTTTTTTACCAAACTTACAACAAATTACATTCGTTTATAATTTTAATACTTCAAAAAATAAAGTAATATATGCTACGCCAACCTGTTTAATCTTTCGTTACACCCTCCATCCATCTATCATCCGGACAGTGAATAGGGTTCGGATTTGACAGACCATTGATATCAAACTAGTGTATTAATTGCATGTGAATCTCTAATATTTTACTTACTAATCTATTTATGTATTTAGACTAAGACATATAGGCCTATTGTTTGAATTCATAATCCATTCTTTTCTATTTAATATTTTTCCAAAATAAATTACTCTACTCAGTAGTTATATCCAAAAAGTGTTTTATATTTGACCATCAAGATATAAGAAGTCTATCGATAATGAAACTGTGCAAAGTAATAATTAATTACCAGATCAATTATTTTACAGATGTTTTAAATTAATAGTGTTTATATACTTTCATTTATATCTGATAGTGAATTTACCTACATTATTAAAGCTCTTTTTTACGATATGACAGACACTTAAAACAGGACAGTTTTTAACACCTTAAACGTGTTTGAAATTAAAGAAACATTCTGTTTTGTCATTTAAATATTTATTTATAAACATATTACCATACTTATTTTGTAAGTTTAAAACAGCAAATTGTTTACATTGTTTAGTTATTATTTAAATGACGTTAAAAATATGAGTAAAAATGTTTTATTTAAATCTTGATAATACATTAAACTTAGTACAATATTTATATTACAAGAAAGTTCTTTATTTAATATTCCACAGCATTTAATATAACCTTCGTATATGTCTTAGTTCACGTCCCTATGAGACATTTGTTACTAACTGGGTTAAGAAATAGTTAGATATATTAAATGTTATGTAAAAATGGGAGGGGTCAGGTTTGGCTCGTGTATTGTACGTAATCGATTATTTTTAACTGATCACTTATATCACACCTCGTACATCGATTCAAAACTTAACTGCATTGTTAAGTACCAAATTTTGCTATTACTATTATAATAATACCTAACAGAAAATCCCAAACAACAATTTGGCTTTACATGTAATATAAAACCCTACCAACATACTTGTAATATTTCCTGTATAGTACTGTAGTTGCTCTATATTATATTCACTTTTTGTATTTGAGAAAAGGTTAAAAATATTAGTACAAAAAGAATAGTAGAATTGAATAATAGAATTTCCGGAGTGGTGGCTCAGTGGCTAAGGCTTCGGACTATGGTGAATAAATGTAACAATTTTAATCCATTCTCAATAAAAAATTGTGGTATGATAAAGACAGTGTTTTGTGTACAGGAAAATGACACGTATTTTGTTGTATATTATACAAAGTTTTCTTTTTCTGCTAGTAAAACATGTGTTGTTGTTCAACGAGACAATGAGAAAGAAATGTTTACTGTTTACGTACTACATAGTTACTAACTAGCATTTTAATACATATTATTATATACTATAAATAGTAAATGAATAAATAGGCAATAAACTGTTAACATTTATATGAGTATCCAATATTAAAAACACATACACGGAATATCAAAATAAACAGTGTAACTGGTGAAAAGTATGTTAAACTAAATTTATAATTAATTATAAATCTGACGTTAAATTATTTTACTTTCTGCCTTTACTTGACACAGTAAATAAACACTAGTTGTAAAGTGAATTTATCCCTAGAGTAGTCTTATGTTTAAACATATGTAGATCAGGATAATGTTATCATTGTATGTCATATAATTAAACTAGTTATATCAGTCATGCCACTAAAACTAGTTAGTGCATCAATAGATATTATACTGCATCAATAACACTTTGAACCATTTCAATTACACACTGGATTGCCAATCACTGTTATTATTGTATGTAATGTATTAATTAATTGCATTCTCTTTCAAATAAAACAATCAGTTACACCATCAATAATACAACAGTCAATTAATTGATCAATGTCTAATGTAACAAATATGACGTTTCTTATAAGAGCAATGCAGAACTGTACACATATACATTAAGGGCACTCCGGACTCCATTTAAACTGAATGCTAACAATAGTGCACTTAACTTTTGTTCTGTTTAACATATTGTTGTAATTCTTTTTTTGTTTTGAAGACCAGCCCTTTGCCTGGTTCCTAACACAAGATTTTGGCTTTAAATGTAAAACAAAAATGTATGTGAATTTTAAAAAAAATGTTGTAAAATTAATAATGAAAAACATTGTTTTATTTTTTTTCTTTGTTTATACAAGACATATTTATAATTCCTTGTGTTAGGAACTTTGTATGGTAGTAATGGAACTACAGTAAAAATTTCAACCTTAAATGTTAAGTGGTTACTGAGATAAGTGTAGTGAAAACTTAAAAATACAACATCTCGGAAAAAGGCAAAAGAAGTTAAGGGCACTCCGGACTCCATTTAAACTTAATGCTAACAATAATGCACATAACTTTTGTTCTGTTTAACATATTGTTGTAATTCTTTTTTTGTTTTATAGACCAGCCCTTTGCCTAGTTCCTAACACAAGATTTTGGCTTTAAATGTAAAACAAAAATTTATGTGAATTTTTAAAAAAATGTTGTATAATTAATAATAAAAAACAGTATCCTACATACGATTAACTTTATTTTTTTTAATGGAATATAACCTCAAAGTATAATATTATGACACATCATTTTAAAGAGGAGATTCCAGAGAAAAATAATCAATAAAAATGTAATAATGTGAAAAAATTACATTTTTTGGTTCCAGAGTGCCCTTAAAGTCTGAAGACCACAAGCTAAGTACTTTAATATACATTTTATTTTTATGTAAATTAATTTACAATAACTTTAAAAATATTGATTAACTATGTAAATTTACAATATATATATATGTATAGTCTATGGGTATTAATGTAATATATCCCTATATTTTTAGTCCATTCTGTAATAAAATGTTTACTTCAGATTTTAATGTAAATATCGTTAACCATTGTTGAGGTTTTTATAAACAACCAACAACTTACTAAATAATTATAGAATTATTCGGATAACTTGGCAGGTGCATACAAGGTGATCAAATCAAGCTGGCCAAAATTGGGATATCAAAATGTATTAATTTTATAGCAAACTTTAAATAGGGGACTTTACCTAATATTGTATGCTCTTTAAAATTACGTAGTTCAAATTTTAAAATTCAGTCACTATTTTCTAATATGGCGGTCAAGTTTGGGATTTGTTATAGAGATCCCTATTTTTTTTTTTTTTTTTTTTTTTTTTTGTGTATTCAGGTTTTACTAGTGATTCTAAGACTTTTTTATACGTGATAATATTAAGAAATACTTAACCATTTAGCCACTAGGGGTACTGACATTTTTAGAATTCTTATATTATAATGTAAGCACAAAATGCACAAAAAATTAAAATACAAGGACAAAATGCACAAATATTACGGTGATCGATTTCGGTGAACCACGCTCACCTTCCTCAGACCAGAGTGATTCACAAAAGACGGTGATTCACCGAAATCGATCACCATAATATTTGTGCATTTTGTACTTGTATTGTAATATATTTGTGCATTTTGTGCTGATATTGTAATAAATTTGTGTTGTATAACGTTTACTTGTACTGTAAATGTACCAAGTCGTACTATGCTATTTAAAAAAACTATTCTTATATTAAAAATGTATTAAAGGACATGTTTTACCACTTACAAATAAGAAAGGTTAACTGAGAGTGCTCTATTTTGTATTAAAATAAATGATAAAACATGTTAAGATTTCACAAATACACAATTTTATTAAAAGAATATGAAAACCCCACAAAGGAATACTAAAGTGCTAGTATAGTATGAGACGTATAAGAGACGAGAGCTACTAGTAGTGATTTCAGTAAAAGAGAAATTAATAGGTGTAGTAAGTTATAACGAAAGTGAAAATTTGCAACAATGAAACATATGATTTCTAGCAACACAGCAATTTGATACTCTTTTATATTGTATTAATTTCTTACTTATTATTACTTTTTATACTGTACTTGCTCTTACCCACTACAAATTTGTTGCAGTAAAAAGGTTTTCCGTATTTTTTTCAAATAAAATAATGTATTTGTGAAATTGGAACACGTATTTATCATTTAATTAAATAAAAAAATAATGCACTCTTAATTATCCTTTTTACTTGTAAATGGTAAAACATGCCTATTTAACAAATTGTTAATATAAGAATTCCTTAAACTTTTGGCGCTCTTAGAAGCTAAACGGTTAAGTATATCAAAATAATATCACAAGAAACAAGTATTAGAATCACTAGTGAAACCTTAATAAATAATAAAAACTATGGGTTGCCATAAGTTTTTCAAAGTTGACAGCCATATTGGAAAATAGCGACCGAATTTAAAAATTGTACCTACATAATTTTAATGAGTAAAAAAATGAGGTTAAGTTCCCCATTTGATGTAAAAGCAATACTTTTTGAGATACCAATTATGGCCAGCCTGAGTTGTTCACGCTGAATATAAATATGAAATAATGAATGAAATAATGAAATAATGAAATAATGAAAATTTATTCCTTTAAAAAAGTAAAACACAAAAACAATGACAATGTAGGAATAGAAAGTTGACCACAGTATCCAGTATTTGTGGCCAACGTTAATTCTAAAAAAGCACAATACAAACAATTCAATTGTGAGTCCAGCAGCAAAATAAAAAACTCGCACTCCGTGGCGCCTGTGTTGAAGCAAAGAACCAAAAAACATAGTAATAAAAATTATAACATAATAACATTAATTTAAAAAGGAAAAATTACAATTAGTAATTAAAGTTCTTACTTTAATAATTAATATCATATAGGCCTACTTGCTTAAACAGTATATCATATAAGACTCCTTCCAAAGTATATACAAATAAACAACTAGAGTAGGCAGGTAGTAAACTTAAAAGATATATATCTAATTAATTAATTATGCAAGAGTAGCATTTAGAAAGGACACGTCATCATTAGAAAATAGCCAATGTTTTGTTTGATTTAAAAACGAATTTAAGTTAGAACAAGATTTAATATAACGTGGCAATTGATTAAAATACTTAGGAGCAACATACTGAAAAGACTGTTTAAAATTAGATTTATTGACTTTAGGTAACCTAAATATTCTTTGGAAATTACTTCTTGTTTGGTAAGACATATACATATAGAGATGAAGATACGAGTGTAAATATGTTAGTGGCCTTGACTGAAGGGTTCCTACGTCATTGCAAGATAATGACATAAAAAATGGATTGTGGCTGTTCCTTGGATGGGTGACCGATGATTGATCCTGTCCTTGTACTTTTCCCACCTGCCCGGTCACTGTTGGAGGCTAGGAAGTCACCCTTAAGTAACCTTAAGTCACCTTGGTTACCAGGTTTAACCATTGATTAGACATTATTTCTTAACCCATTTGCTGAAGTAATAATTTTTTAAACTTCAATATTATATTAAAAAATAGTCATTAAAAGGCAGTGTTTGGATCTCCTTCAAAAATCAATTTCTATATTTGTTATCAATAACATGACAAATATCGGTGTATGCCTACGTTTACACTTAACATAAGTATCCCTGTGGAGTTATACAAGACAAGTTTACACCTGAGATAAGCCTAACATAATGATAATAGGTAACTTTATGACAACGACACTAATAGCCACAACAGTAATGTGGGTCACGTACTATGGGATGGTCTATGTTTAGTGATACTTACTCTGTAAATAGCAATCATTACAACATGGTCATTACTGTTAGTACCTTACATAAACAGATATTTGTTGAAATTAGTTGTTATTGTTACTTTAGATACGGTTTCATTTGTCACAACGAATAAGTTATCAGGGATCCTTGGTAATACAATAAATTTAGAACTGTCAGTGAAATTTATATTTATTCCTAAATTTATTTACGTCTTAAATTAACTATTTACGAACATTACATGGTTTTATTGCAAACAATTGACAAACTGCATAATTATAGGTTCTAATATTTTAACATGTGATAAGACACTACATAATATTGTTACATAATTTATACTTATATAAAAACGTAAGTCCACATTACAAAAAATATTGACTGCTAAAAGTATAAATTGTTTAAATAACTAGAATCTACATTTTTAGGTGAAAACCGCGTCAAGGTACTATCTACAATATTTACAAGAACCAGACGTTTCACCCATACTATGATGTGGCAACCTCAGTAGTATCGCTGAGACTGAGATCGGCGAATGACCTTTAAGATGCTATGTATTACTTAGCAAGATAAATTGTTTTTTATTCAAATAATGTGAATAAAACCAACAGTAATTTTGTTGTTCATTCGAATCAAAAATGCACTATTGGCCTTTTCAATAATTTAGCTTGAACTGTGTGGTTACCTCCATTTAAAATTATATAAATATTTAGTTACTAGATTGAGATGATATTTAGTGACTAAATTTATGTACACAATGAAGTGACTAAATTTCGAGCCAAACTGATAGAACCACTGTACCACCGTAGGTGGGATTCTTTGTTGTATAGCCGACATAAAAATAGTCCCATTACGTACTTCCATGGTGTAAAAATGTAATAAAAATTAAAATGTGTCAGAAACTTTGTTTATTGTATGATTTTGAAAATTGATAAATGAGAAGTGGTAATAAAATATACTCAAAAATGCTTCTAAGTTATTAATGATTATTACATAATACCATAACATGTCCTGCATATTTTTATAACCAATTAAAAAATTTTAAATCCTACCAACAAAATATTTTTAATGACAACAGTATAGTCAATGTATAAACACTTAACAAATTGTTGGAAAATTACATTTTCCTTTAACTTTAAATAAAACGATTATTGTAATATTTTATAATTTTGACAAGTTTCTAAGCAGAGCTAAGATTTTTCTTCTCAGGCTGAGAAAAACTTAAGCGGAAAAATTTTGTTACTACTACTTTAAAAATAACATTTAAAAAAACAATACTTGAAGTATCAATGAACTTTATTATGTATGCAAAATGGGATATTTTCCGTTAACTCAATAACATAAAACATAGGTTAACCTTACATTAACAAACCGAACCGAACATAACTAAACTAAAAAAGCAAAAATAAACTAAGAAAAGTAGTGGTAGTTAATTAACGGAAAAGTTCCACAAAATGTACTATCGATATGTGTAAGTTACTTCTTATATCGATGTTTAAATCGATTAAATCGACCTTTATGTGGATTACATGCTGTATTATATGTTTAGTATAAAAAATACTCTATATAGGAGGTAATTAGCTATGAATGAAGTGGTTGTAGTTACTTAGCAGCTAAGACTACTAGTGTTATTATACTACTCTCATGACCAAATCGTTGCCAAAATACCATGTAAATGCAGAAAGGGGCTGTACGTTTTTATATTCAGGTGTAAATGTCTGTATTTATTGAATGAATGATTATCCTAAAGACTAAAATGTTTGCTGATTTAATCTAGAATAACTAAAAAAGAGGTGTTATTTAACATTTACATTAAATACCACTTTCAATATATTATTAATAACTAGAATTCACTTACTTAATTTCAGATACTAAATGGAATGTCATTGGCTCTAATAAGCTAATGTATCGACAACTCAAACGACAGAGTGTTACTACAGAGTTGTGATGGTAAACCAGTTTATAACTCTATAATACCATTCACATTAAGTGTCAGTTGGGACCTCGCTATGGTCATTGCCCCTCCAGTAATGGACTATCGTTTGACAGTGATGGAATGGCTCTAATAAGCCACTGTATCGACAACTCAAACGACAGAGTGTTACTACAGAGTTGTGATGGTAAACCAGTTTATAACTCTATAGTAACACTCACATTATGTGTCAGTTGGGATATCGCTATGGTCATTGCACTTCCAGTAATGGACTATCGTTTGACAACAGTGATGGAATGGCTCTAATAAGCCACTGTATCGACAACTCAAACGACAGAGTGTTACTACAGAGTTGTGATGGTAAACCAGTTTATAACTCTATAGTAACACTCACATTATGTGTCAGTTGGGATATCGCTATGGTCATTGCACTTCCAGTAATGGACTATCGTTTGACAACAGTGATGGAATGGCTCTAATAAGCCACTGTATCGACAACTCATACAACAGAATGTTACTACAGAGTTGTGATGGTAAACCAGTTTATAACTCTATAGTAACACTCACATTATGTGTCAGTTGGGATCTCGCTATGGTCATTGCACTTCCAGTAATGGACTATCGTTTGACAGTGAGGGATAGTTTATTCCATTTTGTGTTAGTAAGCAAGTCTATTAGTATACATCAATTACTGGAGTTCACTCAGTGGAAATGAAGCACTCTCGTTACGTGTCATCTGGGACCTAATGTATTCATTAAGTATCCAGTTATGGACTGTCGTATGTCATTAACATGTTGTTTTATCCAGTTTCTAGTTGTAAACAGGTACATTACACTATATTTACACTTAGTTACGTATCAGTTGGGATCTTGCTGTGATCGTAAATATATAGTATTGGACTTTTGTGTGATATTTATGAGTTGTTAAATCCAGTTTCTAGCTGTAAACAGGTACATTACACTATAGCTACACTTATTTACGTATCAGTTGGGATCCTGCCGTGGTCGTTAAATATCTAGTATTGGACTTTTGTGTGATATTTATGAGTTGTTCAATCTAGTTTCTAGTTGTAAACAGGTACATTACACTATAGTTACACTTAGTTACGTATCAGTTGGGATCTTGCTGTGGTCGTTAAATATATAGTATTGGACTTTGGTGTGATATTTATGAGTTGTTCAATCCAGTTTCTAGTTGTAAATAGGTACATTACACTATAGTCACACTTAGTTACGTATCGGTTGTGCTCTTGCGGTGTTCGTTAAATATATAGTATTGGACTTTTGTGTGATATTTATGAGTTGTTCAATCCAGTTTCTAGTTGTAAATAGGTACATTACACTATATTTACACTTAGTTACGTATCAGTTTGGATCTTGCTGTGGTCGTTAAATATATAGTATTGGACTTTTGTGTGATATTTATGAGTTGTTCAATCCAGTTTCTAGTTGTAAACAGATACATTACACTATAGTTACACTTAGTTACGTATCAGTTGGGATCTTGCTGTGGTCGTTAAATATGTAGTATTGGACTTTGGTGTGATATTTATGAGTTGTTCAATCCAGTTTCTAGTTGTAAATAGGTACATTACACTAGAGTCACACTTAGTTACGTATCAGTTGGGATCTTGCGGTGTTCGTTAAATATATAGCATTGGACTTTTGTGTGATATTTATGAGTTGTTCAATCCAGTTTCTAGTTGTAAACAGATACATTACACTATAGTTACACTTAGTTACGTATCAGTTGGGATCTTGCTGTGGTCATTAAATATATAGTATTGGACTTTTGTGTGATATTTATGAGTTGTTCAATCCAGTTTATAGTTGTAAATAGGTACATTACACTATAGCTACACTTATTTACGTATCAGTTGGGATCTTGCTGTGGTCGTTAAATATCTAGTATTGGACTTTTGTGTGATATTTATGAGTTGTTCAATTTAGTTTCTAGTTGTAAATAGGTACATTACACTATATTTACACTTAGTTACGTATCATTTGGGATCTTGCGGTGGTCGTTAAATATCTAGTATTGGACTTTTGTGTGATATTTATGAGTTGTTCAATCCAGTTTCTAGTTGTAAATAGGTACATTACACTTTATTTACACTTAGTTACGTATCAGCTGGGATCTTGCTGTGATCGTAAATATCTAGTATTGGACTTCTGTGGGATGTGTATGAGTTGTTTAATCTAGTTTCTAGTTGTAAACAGGTACATTACACTATAGTTAAACTTGGTTACGCATCAGCTGGGATCTTGCAGTGGTCGTTAAATATTTATTATTGGACTTTTGTGTGATATTTATGAGTTGTTAAATCCAGTTTTTAGTAGTTAACAGGTCTGTTACACTGTATTTACTCTTATTTACGTGTCAGCTGTGTTATTGCTGTGGTTGTTGAACCTCCGATAATGGAATGCTGTATGTACCATCATATTGAGTTGTCGTTAGTGGTGGCAGGCAAGTAGGTGGTAACTTTCATCAACCCCCCTCAACTGTGTGCTATAGTAAATTATTAGTACCGGCTACTGGCGTTCTATATTTTTGAAACTTATTGAAGTACGCATATTATTCTCAAACTATGTTGAGGGGTACAGATGTTACCTGTTGTCTCGACATTTCCCCACTATCACCATACCTACATAGCCTACAGTCTCTTTTTTATTGTAATTTAGCTAGGGACACTTTCTTGGGCAGATGTTTATGATCCATACAAATAGTTCCAGTACAGTAAGTAATGTGAGGCAAGAGATTGGATGATAAACGATAAATATTATAATAACTATACATAAACAATATATGGTCGTTGTCCAATGTGTGTCTCATTAAGTGCATAACTACTTTTTCTATTTGACGTTTTCTAGAAAATTCGTAATTTTTGACGGAATATATTGTAAAATATTTTCAAAAGCATGTTTACCTGATTTTTTCCTTTTACACATTACCTAAATGAACTTTTGGTTACACATCCTTTGATGGCCTATTCATTTTTGTGAGCTCTCGTGAAGGATGATAGGCTGCTAGCACTTTTAAAATGAAGTGGTCATTAAAAAAAGACTTTCATTTGAACATCATCATTTTTACAAAAATGCAAACATCTAAGTATAAATGAAAATCTATCTCTGCTCATTTGCTCAAAGCACCAAAAAACCAAAATGTAATAAGAAATTACCATTTTGGGATATAAATAATGTTATCTCCAATTTCTGACTTACTCTCAGATGATTAGGTCGTCCAATTCGTTGTCCATGATTAGGTTGTCCAATCATGAAGGACGCGTTCCTCACCAATAATATGCTCAGAGTCAATCGAACCTGTATCTGCTACACATAAATGTATGGGTGTGATTTTTTTTTATTTATCATAAAATTAAACAAATACAATAATAAAATGTTGTTAACAGCTATTTTCACTGAGTCAACACAATATTGGTTGGTTGTCATATTACACGCTGCTTATAACAGTGTGTAATGCGTACTAACGTTACGCAGTAGAAAGGAAAAGTAACAACAGATGTGAAGTGAATCTGATGGGAACTACTAACACTAAATGTGTATTTATCCTCTAGAAAATAAAATTGAAAATAAATAATTGTCATTGCCATGGTCAGGTAAGATTAGTTATGCGTCTATAAATAGGTAAATTATATGCGAAAATTAATAAATTTATTACGGTATTACATATTTTGGAAATTATAAAGTTGAATATCGCATAGTAATATTTGGAGTAAATCCTATATCCCATCTATTATGTGATTCTGATATTTAATTAGTTGTGAGATAATTGTATTTTATAGAAAATAATGTACAGTAAAAGTATACATAAATGTTATGTGATTTCACAATCAATATCAAACAATTAACATTTAAGAAAATATATATTGAAATAAATGATTACTTAGGATAAATTTTGGTTTTATTACAAATTTTACAGTAAATAATAATAATACTAAAAGGAACAATAAGATCTCTTTGCAATGTAAAACAGATCTAAACGTAAACCTATTAGTGATTCTCATCAAAGGAGAGTAAGGATCTGAAACAATTAATATGGATAAACCCTTAATATATGTTTGACGGAAAAAACCTAAGGGTTTCACCAAATTATAGCTACTTAAACTACTTTCATGTACAATAAAATGAAAATTGGACACAGCCACAATGTAAAGCTACGGTTACAGATACTGTTTGGTATTTTCAAACATTTGACATAACCGATTGTATAGTGTATACTTATATTTTGTATATTTGTAACTAATTATTGATCTCTCATATTTTACGAAAAGAGCGAGGTTAAATTTTCATGAGAAATGTTGATCAGTTTTTACATATTAATAAGTAAATAATAAATCAGGTAACGGCTAACTAAAACCACCTACATGTTAAAAATCCGATTCTTTGTTGGCTTTTCCATCCATTTCCGTCTCGCAGATTAAGTGATTAATCAATTTGATTGACGTGGACCAATACTTCCATTCCACGATTGACGGGAATTCTCGGAATTCATTTATACTTTTAAAAACTCATTCTATTTCTACAAATATTCAATTGTATGGGCAAACCAACAATAAAAATTGAAGGGATATTAAGTTTCGTACAAGAAACTATCGGGTGTATTAGATCACAGTAAATGACGATTGGTTCTATATTTCTTATTGGTATATCGGTTTTCTAATGTCGGTCTAATACTGATCATTGTCTTTTAAAAAGTATATATAACCTAAACAATCAATTATCGTTCCATATATTAGGTACATGTGTCAATTAGTATTAAGAACATGATCTTTACTACTATGTATTTGCATTTAGGCAGTGATTGTCTCTGTATTAAATAAGGTTTGAGAATTATCACTAACTTAAATCCATACCGTAATTACAGCATTAAAATTTAATAGAAAATATAACTATAAAAACGTTAATATTTATATTTAATTTTAATGTGGATATTTTCTATAAAAATCACTTATCGCGAATTCATGAAATGATTAAATACCGTTGAATTTATATTTCGTAAAATTATACTGAAATAATATTTTTTACACGAGATAGTCGACACCTCTTAAGAATGGAAATAGTATTTGTTTTTATATATCAATCTAAGTATAAAAAATTGAATACCTTTAATAAATATTTATAACAAGATGTAAAAGCTGCGATACATAATCTAAAAATAAAAATTGTTTAAGTTAACTGTTAGTAAATAGCATACATAATAGTATGGTAAGATAACGAACCCCGAATACAAAGGAATTATTTGTAAATGTTAGGCTTAAAAAGGGTGAACACTTTTAAGGGATGTGTTGCCGAGAGAACCTAAATGAGCCTAAAGCTCAGAAGTTATCTAATATGTGACTAAAAATTGATCCGTAGGTACGGTCTCTTGCATATAAACATTTTACGCCCCATTATATAAGATTGTACATTTTCAAAATGATTTATAGTTTTAAAAATAATGTATTATATAGTTTAGCCTAGTATAATGTATTATATATACACTTTCAACCTGATACGTAGAATATTGATTGCCTTCAAACTGGTAAAAGATGAATACAAACAACGTAGCCGTATTAAAGGCTAGACCATTTGTTTGAAATTCCAAATAATCTAACATTTTTACTATATATAACGGTTTTGTGACATTATTTTAGACAGTAAAAATAAAACATCACACAAAACATAATTTATTACAATATAAGCATAAAATCCACAAATATATCACAATAAAAGTACAAATATTATGCTGATCGATTCCGGAGAACCGCGCTCACCTTCTTCAGACCAGAGGGATTCATAAAAGGCACATTCTTTTGTGAATCCCTCTGTTCTGAGGAAAGTGAACATGTTTCACCGAAATCGATCACCATAAATTTGTGCATTTTGTACTTGTATTGTAATATATTTGTGCATCTTGTGCTTTTATTGTAATCAATTTGCATTGTGTGAAGTTTACTTGTACTTTATGTGTACCAACACGTAACATGCTAGTAAAAAAACTTTTAATTTAGATTAATTAGTTTATATTTTATTATTATCAATCATTCTGTTCTTAACGTTCATGAATAAAATAGTTTTTTGTATTATTATTTTTATTATTATTATACTATTAATTCTATCTCAACAATCAACCTAGAAATGAAACATAAAGCTATTGTAGTTTTAAGGGGAAATATTCGAGATCTCATAAATCCATGACTAAAATATCATCAATCGTACAAATATATACAAAAAAGTAATCAGTTAATACTTTAGTAAAAAAAACACATGTCATATTTAATTTTATCGTATAAAAAATGCGTGATAAAAACCAGAGAAAAACTCTCCTCTGTGTAACCTCTAAGGTAACACTCGTCAATTGATTGATTTTTAGGACTTTTCTGCCTAGATGTTTGATATCAGTCTCTTAAAAAATCTATCATGTGAAGAAGGTAAATTGTTCAATATTTGGGTTTGTAATGTTTTGTTTACTTCAGAAATCTTTTACACTCGAGAACTTCTAACACTTTCCTGAAGATGCAAAATGAAATCGTATTAAATGCCAAATACAGTGTCATAAAATATGAAATATAAACTAAATTAGTTGTAATGTAGGATAATTATGTAATTCATAACTGTTTAATGATATGTCTCACAGTTATGGAAGTCCAAATATGTTTTATAACTGTAAAACCGTAAATAACTAGAAAAAAAAATCCACAGTAATATTCCAAAAACAGTGATTTTAAACTATTTTAAATGCATAAACAAAATAATAAATTGTGTTAGGATAACACCACAAATCATAATAATTAATTATACATGTAACTATATACTATGAAATAAATTAAGTTTTATTAAAATGATTACCGTGGTATAATTGTTTATCGTCAAACAAACTACTTTGTTTTCTAGTCTGGAGAGAAAGTTACAATTTGTGTAATTTAATTGAAAAAATAATAAAAGCAGTAACACACAGTTGATTTAATTGAATTTATGCCACCTGTTATAGATAATTAAACAATGGTTGTTAAAGGGCCAATTGCATTTAATTAATGCAAACAAATTCCATTTAATTAATGCATGAAGTGAAAAATGCATTACTAATTAGTACCGTTTGATAGAGATTTCAGTTTGAGTGCTTTGAGGGGGGGGGGGTTATAGCTTTATGTTTTACTGTACCAAAGGTTGTTAGCTTTGGAATACTCTATTTACAGTATTATTAGATAAAAAGAATAATAACAATAATTAAGTACCCTATATTAATTTTTTTTAATATAAAATATTAATAAAGAGTACTAATTATAGTTATTATTCAATTTATTACACTAGTAGCCCTAACTCGTGAACCAACTTATATATTATTAGATGTTAAGCATTCTAGATTCCGTTAATTATTATAATTTTATAAATGTAATATATATATATATATATATATATATATATATATATATATATATGTATATATATACTATACTATACTATACTATATCAAGAGCTGATAATATATTAGGGTCTAAATGACAATATATTCTGAGGTTTTGGTTTACATGTTTTTGTATAAAGAGAGGACAATTCTTACTCAAGGCAGTTGATGTTACTTATATTTCAGCCTGCACTTTGGTATTGGTAACAATTAAGTAAAGGTAATTCAAAACAAGGTTAAGAGAATATTTATTCAAATAATATGTTACATCACATAGTTTATTTGCATGATGTAACCACATTCAACAGTTCGAGAATAGTTTCCAAACGGGGTAGGAGAAGTTGTGGGGTTAGGCAAAACCCGTCCTGACATTAATTATGACACTTTTAGTCTTTTATTGAAAAACTACGAACCGTAAAAAATTTCAATGTACGAATAATTTTGTAGAAAAACAAAATAGATTGTTTTTAATCCCTTTGTGTCGACAGTTGAATATATTGTCAGTCCAACATATATTGCTGTCTAAAGTCTTTAAAATGTATTACAATTTAAGTGGACAGAAGAACTAGAAATCTACTTTACAATACTCGAAATGTTAACCGTGGTTATTTTATATTGCCAAATGTTAAAAGACTATAATGATACATTTATTCAAATATCTAAGTTCAAAATGTTCCAATGGACCTCCTAAAAGTATACAGTAACTAAATTCACTCAGAATATTTTGCATAGAGTTGTATAATTAATTATGAGAAAAATCTGGATTGTTTTTTTTTAAATATTGTTTTAATCATGTTCATATATTATTTTTTTATTTATTTCAAAACTGTCTTGTCACTATTTTTCTAACTAATTCCAATCATTTTCAGGTAGCCATTACAATATATATTTATTTTTTGTTTGTTTGTTTATTTCTGTTTGATAAAATTAATTATAAACTGACATTTATTTTAAGATTGTATTGACAATAATATTAATTTATATTTATATTACGTGTTTTAAAATATTTTCATCCATTAGTGATTTCTAAATACTTGAAATAAGCATAGTTTTCAAAATATAATTTTGACTAATTAAATTTTTTTAACTTATAAAATTAAATTCCTTAAATTTCATTTAATTAATAAAGCTGCACTATAGGTAAGCACAATTATTTTTGTGAAGGGTGACACAAAATTCTGTGCCATTTTCAATCAACAGCCTTTATACCAGAATTCATGAAATTCTTATATGACATTGAGTTATGAAATTAGTCAATTTCTTTTGCTGCCCGCTAAATCCAAACTTTTTTAAATGCCAATAACTACCAAAACTACTTATATATTTACAAGAACATGTTGTTATTAGCTTCATTTGTAATGAAAGGACTTGCCTGTAACCTAACCTAACCTAATCTACACAATATCTTTGTATGTTTATGTGGATCAAGCGCCTAGGACATATTGTATAATGAGTGTTTAATACCTCCTGAAACAGCTTTCATATCTCCTTTATAGTTATTCAGTAATAGAAAAAGTTTGGGTTTGGCGGGCAGCTAAAGGAATTTTACCCTGAATTGTTATATATCTTACTGGTTCCACCTGAAATTTGACAAAAAATGACATATATATATATATATATATTACCACTTAGACCGGTTGGATTCGTCTCCTGACAATGTAACAATGAGATAAATGTATTGTTACTTCAATAATTTTATACACATAGGCTAGAACTTCAATAAAGTGCTAAGCTTTGTGTTTATTTACCGGCCGTTTCGGAGTGGAATTTTAATGTAAATGTGATTAATTTAATTTTATACAAGCTGTAAGTGCAGAACTCACAATAAAAACTAAATTATTGGAAGAAATATTCCTATTACATGAGATATTTTTGTAGGTAATAATATAATCAAGAGTGTAATTCATTACAAAACTAGTTTATTAATTGATTTGTATTGTATTTATTATTTCAATTGGGATTTTATGTGTAAAGGTTAATAAATGTTTTTATACAGTTAATGTTTTTACAGTGCCAAGCTAGTGCCTAGTTTCTTTTATTGTAAATTGTTTTCATAAAATTTAGTTGCATTAGGAAAGCAATGCAGACTTTCGTCTTATTGAAGTAAATACAATAATTCTAATCTGAAGATGTTATTGTATATTTGCATTCTACTGACGTTCTTTTAATCATTGGCTACGAATTATCACATGTATAAATAAATGTGCACTGTTGTTGAATATATAGACACATTTATTTCAAATGTGTAATTGGTCCTTTTCAGGGTTATTATTAGTAATTTTACTAGTATAAAGAAATATACTAGTAATATATATTAGGATATCCGTTATTGAACAATTTAATGATAGTAATTCAGTAAATTTATATGGCTGCATATCATTTTAACACATTAAACGTTGGTTGAATCAACATTCCAATCACAACCAACACTAAATATTGAACTTTCCCGGGAATGAAACCAAACAACAAATAGTTAGTTGTCAATTGTGTAAACTTTGACAGTTAGTAATTTATCTCCCCTTCCGGGAAATTGTAATAAACTGCTGCTACTGAGGTTTCATGTGTAAAACGTTTCCGACAAAAACCATATAAATTATTATTTCAAAACGTTGTCCTTACATCGAGGGTCATGTACACTACTGTTTTATGTGTTATACATGTTGTATGTGTTATACCTGTTGTATGTGTTGTACATTCTGTATGTGTTGTATGTGTTATACCTGTTGTATGTGTTATACCTGTTGTATGTGTTATATCTGTTGTATGTGTTATACATGTTGTATGTGTTGTACCTGTTGTATGAGTTGTACCTGTTGTATGTGTTATACCTGCCGTATGTGTTGTACCTGTTGTATGGGTTGTACCTGTTGTATGAGTTGTACCTGTTGTATGTGTTATACCTGTTGTATGTGTTGTACCTGTTGTATGTGTTATATTTGTTGTATGTGCTGTACCTGTTGTATGTGTTCATTTGTTGTATGAGTTGTACCTGTTGTATGTGTTATACCTGTTGTATGTGTTGTACCTGTTGTATGTGTTATACCTGTTGTATGAGTTGTACCTGTTGTATGTGTTATACCTTTTGTATGTGTTGTACCTGTTGTATGTGTTATACCTGTTGTATGAGTTGCACCTGTTGTATGTGTTATACCTGTTGTATGAGTTGTACCTGTTGTGTGTGTTATATTTGTTGTATGTGTTATACCTGTTGTATGAGTTGTACCTTTTGTATGTGTTATACCTGTTGTATGTGTTATATATTCATACATGTACAGACGAGAGCCATCAAGTATGGTGTCACTTTGACTTGTAACCTGTGTATTGAACCTCCAAGATTGTAATAATGTTATATTTTATCCATGTCACATTCTAGCCCAATAGATACACTGATACAGCTTGCTTGTACATACTTATGCTTGCTCATTGTATCTTGCTGGCAAGTAAACTCACAACCTACATACTTGTGTTAGATCTACATACACTCACAATCTAAATTCTCAAACTAGATAACTGCAGCTTGCTAGCAAGTACGCTCACGATCTACATAACCGTGCTAGATCACTAGCTTGCTTGAAAGTAAACTCATTACCCACATACTTGTGCTAGATTCCTGTAACTTGCTGACAAGTGTATTCACAACCTACATACTCGTGCTAGATCAATGTACCTTGCTGGCAAGTAAACCCACAATCTACATACTCGTGCTTGTTCACTGTAACTTGCTAGCAAGTGAAATCACACTTTCAAACAGTTCCTAGGACAATATAGCTTGCTGGCAAGTAAACTCACATGTACATACTTATACAAGCTTAATATAGCGTGTTAAAAGTTAACTAACAATATAATTTATTTTTATTTTTATTTATTTTTTTTTTTAACTTCACTTTCCAGTTGACATGGGCCTACAGGCCTGTGCGTCAACTTTATTCGACGAGTGAAGTACCGACCGTTGGCTCAGTGGGGATTCGAACCTTGGACCTTGCCCTCCGCAGTCCGAAGCCATATCCACTGAGCCACCACGCTGGCTAATATAGTTATATAGTTCATACTCATAATACATGAGTATGAACTATATAATTAATAATGTGAATGAGTATGAACTATATAATTATTAATGAGAATAAGTATAAATTATTAACAATATAATACTATGAACTATCCCAACATTTTGTAACTTGTATTGATCACATAGCAAATACCTGAAAATCAGAAAGTTTTACTTTAAATGTCCAGGCATACGATACGTTAACAACTTTCTACTAGAATGAAAAGGAACATAACTTTTTATGGTAGATTAGGGTTGCACATAAGGCTCGTATTTTGAAATTGCATATCTAACTTGTTTACGCATCGTAGTTGTAGGTAATTCAAATACATCACTGTCCCAGAATAACTTTACAATATGCGTTACTGTCTTTTTTATGATTTTAAAATACATCCATTATGTTATAATACGCTAATAAGACCAGAAGTTATGTTGTAATAAAACAATATAAAAGTTAAACGAAAAAACATAGTGGATTGGACTAATTGGCAATTATTTGTATTGAACTCATCATTAATAATATATATTTAATGAAACTATTTTACAAATAATTTGGCTTTTTTACTCATATTTTTGTGTTTTAAAAGGTGATTTTTTTGTGTTTTTAAAAGTGATGTTATCAAAAGTTAACAGTGAAGTTACGATTGTGTTATGTACAGTATTTTATTCGTGCTCGATTGTAATTTGATTTTTGGAGCTGATTATATCCATTTATTTGTTATACTCATCATTATTGTATCGATAAAAGGAAAGAAAAACTTTTACTGTTTAGAATATCTTAAATTTTATTTTACCAATTAATTTAATTAGACATCATCTTACTGAGGCGATGTGTATTTATTTGGAGAAAATACCAGGAGAATTGTTTACGCAGTATTTTTATTAATTAGTTAAAATTAATTTAAAGTTAACATTACTCATACGTTTAATTATAAAACAGTAATTTATTTTAATTACTTTGTCCTTTCACTTTTAGTTAGATAACACATAATCATTTAGGCCCACACACTAGTTGCAATGTGCCTAACCCAGTTACTTGGGGGCAAAGTGGATTGTAAGCGATATGTTACGTGATCGGTCTTCCTAATACAAACACAAAGTTCTCCCAATGATTAGCATCGTTCTGGACATTACTGGAGAAGTTTGTGATATCGGTTTTTGGTCCAAGGAAGAACATTGTAGTTGCTTTGGCTACAAGCAAACGCTGTGTAAGGAACAGTCATCTTTAGTGAGTAGACAAAACTACACTTATCTATATACATACCTCACACTTGTTTGCAACTAATATTCACCTCCATATCTACGATCAGCATCTTATTAATAAATACAAAATAAAATAATGATTGATAGTAATATTAATAATCTGTTAGATGTATCATATAGGTAAAAGTATTACGATGCTTGTATTTTAACAGTAAGAATTGTATTCGGTTAAAAACGTATCATACACCAATCACAGCATAAACGCCTTCAGGTAAATATCCAGTTACCTTTAGACAAAGCTGGATTATGTACCATTTTCAAAAGCCTCTCGCCAGTTGGTGATCATTCTGGTTCTAAATGTTGTGTAGAGTGGGCTACATAATTGAATTACATTCACTTTTGTCAGTTTATAGTAAACTAATTTTCAAGATTTGTTATATTTACGTTATTTAAACGCTTGACATTAAGTTAAAACTTATAAAAATTGTTTTTAAAACAGTTTTTGTTATCAATATAGTACATTGGAGTAATGAGACGTGGTACCAGAATTAGGTGGTATTTTAAGAATGTTGTCTTTCAAACGAAGTAAAAAATACTTATAATTTTGTAGGTGTAGGACTGAGTTAGTTACTAAAATATCTTACAAGTATGAAGCTTTAATGTATATCAATCCCCTTAGTTACTGATATATTTCAAAACCAATATCACGTTAATTCTACAAATATTCAATGTTATCTGCTTGATAAGTTGCAGATAACGTTTAAGTTGCAGATAACGTATAGGTTGCAGATAACGTATGGGTTGAAGATAACGTATAGGTTGCAGAAAAGGTATAAGTTGCAGATAAAGTATAGGTTGCAAATAACGTATAGGTTGCAGATAACGTATAGGTTACAGAAAAGGTATAAGTTGCAGATAACGTATAGGTTGCAGATAACGTATAGGTTGCAGATAGCGTATAGGTTGCAGAAAAGGTATAAGTTGCGGATAACGTATAGGTTGCAGATAACGTATAGGTTGCAGAAAAGGTATAAGTTGCAGATAACGTATAGGTTGCAAATAACGTATAGGTTGCAGATAACGTATAGGTTACAGAAAAGGTATAAGTTGCATATAACGTATAGGTTCCAGATAACGTATAGGTTGCAGATAGCGTATAGGTTGCAGAAAGGGTATAAGTTGCAGATAACGTATAGGTTGCAGATAACGTATAAGTTGCAGATAACGTATAGGTTGCAAATAACGTATAGTTTGCAGATAACGTTTAGGTTGCAGGTAACGTACATGCATGAATGTTAATTTTAACATGATAAGTAGAATTTAAATATAGAGTCACTGCATGGAATGTTAAAAGACACTCTTGTACTAGTAAAACAAGACTCAATATGATATCTGACTTTGTATTATATGCTTCTGTAAATTATGTTATATTATAATAGATAAGCCTGCGTGGTAAATATTTGTATCTAATATTTAACATTGTTTTTTAAGTATTTACTGTGGATAATCTTTAACGATAATAATACTCGTACTTGTGAATTGATGAAGTAGAATAACTGAGTACATATTAAATGCATACATTGATATGACAGTTTAATTATTAGACTCAAAAATATAATCATCTAAATGATACATCATTGAATGTTACATTTGAATAGAAGGTAATTATTTGGCACCCTTCTTTAAACATCGCTTTTAAAAGAACGATTTTCTAGCCTTATTATATAGTAAAATGGACAGCTATTTACAAATAATGTTAACCACATGAAACAATTAATATTAGCTAAATAAACTGATATTCCACGTTAATAAATTAAAAAATACATTGACAACCAATCAAATACTATCCCAATCTAATACGTATAAAAATATATCAGTCAATTTTAATAATTAGTTTAATATTCATCTATATCTAACATATTCTTTTTTAGTGCAGTAATAGTACCTTTTTTTAATATGGGTTTACATTCTTATGTTGATAATTCACTGTATAAATCTATTTATAGTAAAAATTTATTATTTTTACGGAACAATACAAATTAAACATTTTAATGGTCTATGAAGAAAGTATTTTACTATCCTATTACAACATAGTCGAACATTTTGAAAAATATACTCTATATTTAAAACATAAGTATAAGGTTTTATTAGTACAAACGTGAAACGTCATAGATTAAGTTGCAACATAACCTTAAGCTGTAAGATAAGAGCAGGTGTGTCATCCTAATGCCAGTTTATGACGAGAGTTCCTTCTTGGAATAAGGTTTAGGACTTTCTCAGTAAAGTATGCTGTGAGAGAAGATCTTAACGATAGTTATTATTATTTATACATACAACTAACTGTATACACTTTAATTTGTACATTTGTCTACCATTTACTTTTTAAAACTTAATAATTTTTATTTAGTAATAGGCTTCATATTTACCCCCAAAAAATTACATCAAAGTACCTACACTAAACTTACTCCCTTATTAATAATTCATGTATAATTATTAACGAAAGAAGAAGAAGGTTATAGAGTTTCGAGGTATAGATATCAGAGTGTGTCAGATTACTGTATAGGTGCATCAGCTGATTGGGTTTCGGGTAACTAGTAATCACTTAACACGTTCTCATGTACTTAGTTATTGTAACGAACTAAATAACTTAGGAATATCCAAAAATAAAAAAAATAACGTCCCGTTATTAGTAACTATACGTCAATAAATATTATTTTCTAACAGATTGTTATCAATTAGAAAATATTAGTATAATTAAATATATTTATTTATCCTATTAGAGAGTATAATATATTGGTAAATGAGTTCTTATATTCATTATTATATGTTCCTTACCTAGAACACTGCGTATTTGTATGATCACATTCGTTTACATTATTTGATAAACAAACTCTATTTTATTGGAGAATATTTACAAATATATCTGGGAATTAATTTGTTATACCATTTTAAAATTTGGGTAGCACTATAATTGTTTTCAAACTTATATCTAATGTACATTAAAGTAATTAAGGAATAAGAATTGTATGCATGGTGAAAAGAGAAGCCTCCAGCCCTTTTTATTACTAAATTATGCAAACCCCTTTCTACCGAAGGGTTGTAGAATATAAAGTGCCGTCAGATCACCCTCTGGTGTACCAATCACAATGCACCATCACGTCCATGCTGTTAGGTGTCAATGACCGACAACTTGAGGACTTATTAAAAATTTATTTAAATGTTAGTCAATTTATCTTTTTATTCAACATGGTGGAACTACGTTTAATTTTGCTAATCTAAAATTATTTTAAATATACAATATTTATAATAAGTAATATTGCCAAACATATTAAATTGTTCTTAAAACTATTATTTTATTTTACAATAAGGCAAAATAGATGTGTCATATAACTTTTAGATGAATAAGTTTCCACTATAAATTATAAATTTAATTTCACAAAACTAATTTGATTTATCAATCATTTGTTACATAACATTAAAAATAATAATATTTACAAAATTGTGTGTGTTAGTAAACTAAGTTCATATTATTTTGGACAAAATTAAAATAAGAAATATCCATTTCACATATTTCCTTTAATTATTTATTTCCATCTAATTTTCTGTACAAAGAGAAACAGTTTCTCACTGTACTACAGTCCGTGATTAATAAGTTGTATAGAATAATTTTCTTATAAGATTTTAGTATGTAAATTACTTTTTAAATATATTTTACTAATCAAACATAAATCATTAAATGTTTAAGTAAATATTAATTATGTTTCACACAATACATTCAAGATAAAAAAATTTTAATGTAGAAGAAACATTTTTTCGTAATTGAGCATTAGTAAATGAAGAATCTTTAATCTTGTTCTTCTTTTAAGGACTTTAATACGCCTTTTAACGTAATTGGTTTTCATGTAAGAGGATTTATTAAAAGCGAAGCATTTTTTAATGTTATGTTTAAAATTATTATTTAATTGATCATTACTGTTAATATTCTGTCAAATTAGTTACTTATTAAAACAGTCTCAGTAGTATTAAAATACATACAACATTTGAGCCATGCAATATTGATGAAACTTTACACTTTTTTCAACACAAAATGATGGATAAGAAACACGAAAATGTTAAGGTATAAGTTGAAGTATTTTGTTTACTTTTATAAATCTAGAAAACGTCCCCTAAAACGTGTAAACGTAGTTTATAAAACCCTTTGTATATAAAAAAGTTAACGTTTAATCATTAATGTATTAACATGATAAACGATAATTACCATAGTTAATCATCTATTAATTTATATATTAATGTATTACGTATTTATGTATTAATGGACAGTGCTTCACCTATCTATTTATGATATTTTTAATAATATTAAAGATTTATGAAATAAAAATGTTTAGGAGACTATTTAGTATTTGTGTGGTTCCTGCTTTACTATTTAGTATTTGTGTGGTTCATGCTTGACTCTTTAGTATTTGTGTGGTTCCTGCTTAACTATTTAGTATTCGTGTGGTTCTTGCTTGACTATTTAGTATTCGTGTGGTTATTGTACTGTTTGACTATTTAGTATTTGTGTGGTTATTATACTGTTTAACTATTCAGTATTTATGTGGTTCCTGCTTGACTATTTAGTATTTGTGTGGTTATTGTACTGCTTGACTATTTAGTATTTGTGTGGTTCTTGCTTGACTATTTAGTATTCGTGTGGTTCTTGCTTGACTATTTAGTATTTGTGTGGTTATTGTACTGCTTGAATATTTAGTATTCATGTGGTTCTTGCTTGACTATTTAGTATTTGTGTGGTTATTGTACTGCTTGACTATTTAGTATTTGTGTCGTTATTGCTTGACTATTTAGTATTCGTGTGGTTATTGTACTGTTTGACTATTTAGTATTTGTGTGGTTATTATACTGTTTAACTATTCAGTATTTATGTGGTTCCTGCTTGACTATTTAGTATTTGTGTGGTTATTGTACTGCTTGAATATTTAGTATTCATGTGGTTCCTGCTTGACTATTTAGTATTCATGTGGTTCTTGCTTGACTATTTAGTATTTGTGTGGTTATTGTACTGCTTGACTATTTAGTATTTGTGTGGTTCTTGCTTGACTATTTAGTATTCGTGTGGTTATTGTACTGTTTGACTATTTAGTATTTGTGTGGTTATTGTACTGCTTGAATATTTAGTATTTGTGTGGTTCTTGCTTGACTATTTAGTATTTGTGTGGTTATTGTACTGCTTGAATATTTAGTATTTGTGTGGTTCTTGCTTGACTATTTAGTATTTGTGTGGTTCTTGTAATGCTTGACTATTTAGTATTTGTGTGGTTACTGCTTGACTATTTAGTATTCGTGTGGTTCTTGCTTGACTATTTAGTATTTGTGTGGTTATTGTACTGCTTGAATATTTAGTATTTGTTTGGTTCTTGCTTGACTATTTAGTATTCGTGTGGTTATTGTACTGTTTGACTATTTAGTATTTGTGTGGTTATTTTACTGTTTGACTATTTAGTATTTGTGTGGTTATTTTACTGTTTGACTATTTAGTATTTGTGTGGTTATTGCTTGACTATTTAGTATTCGTGTGGTTATTATACTGCTTGACTATTTAGTATTTGTGTGGTTATTGTACTGCTTGACCATTTATTCAATATAACATAATATCTTCATCAATAGGCATGTAACAAATCATTCAAATGTGTTTGTATTTCGGTTTTCAGACTTGTAAGAAAACTTGAAAATGCAATAAAGTCTTGTTTATCAAACAACTGAGTACTGTTAACTGTGAAGTGTTTTGTTTACTTTGGCAGTAGGAGTTAAGCTGTACATCTATAATATATTATAAGTAAATAAAGTGCTACAAACATCAAGTATTTTAAATTTAACATGAACAAATGTAATACTAACATTATATATTTGTATAAGCAAATATGATATTTATACAAGTTAAACGACTATTTAGGACTTTTGTTTATAATACAAAGTATAAAGATTTAACTATCTACGACACTTACGACCTTTTGGAAATATATTGTGCATACGACCCTTTATATGTAATTCTCTTGCTCTTTAAGGTAAATATACATCTACCATTTATAGAATTTTATCCACAAGAAATCAAATAAATCCAAACTGTGGTATTATAGTTGAGGGGTATGGGCTTGATTAGTTACAGTCAATATTTTGTCTTTGAAATACCGCCTGGTAAACATCCATAGTACAAAGTGTATTAATTTTAAATGTAACGTAAACTTAGCGATGTTTTTCTCACGTGTAGTTCTGTACAAAGCATTCCAAGTTAAAATAGTTGGAGTATTACAATAGTTTAAGTTAAGAACCAGCTTCCAGGAGATGAACGAAATACGTATATCGTACTATAAAAGAAATATTAAAACTGTAATTATTAAAGACAACACTTAGCAATCTTTTTTATGTTTATTAAGATCGATTTCGGTCTCGTAAGACCATCTTCAGTTGTACAGTAATTAATGATCTTACGAGACCAAAATCGATCTTAATAAAGATAAAAAAAGATGGCTAAGTGTTGTCTTTATTTATATTAAGCAATCTAATGCCTAGAAATTTAAAACAATACAAATTATTAGTTTTATCTGGATGTAACAAATATTTTACTAACAAAAAAATTTCAAAAGGATTATATAAAAAAGGTATTATGTAGTAAATAAAATTAACAAACCTACGTAAATATTCTTATGAAATGTATGTGGTTACAATTGAGTAGTATTTAGCTAGTTTTCTTTTTTTACTTTTTACATTTTTTTAGTTTTTCACTTTTTATTAATTTATATTTAATTTTTGTCTTAAAATATTATTTAAATTACTTTTATAAAAAACTTGTACTATCTTGCGTTGATTATTAAATATATTACATTATAAATAGATATGTTATTACTAAAAACACGACTCCTTGCCGTAACCCCTTTTTTCTTTTCTTTTTATCTTCGCCAGTGGAATTTTTAATATTGTATTCTAACGTTGTTGAGAGACAACGGTCTAAACCCTTTGGCAAAATTAACTTTATTTTGTTTTTATAAACACAGTTTATTAAGTTCTCTCAATACTGAAACAGCTTTTAAGCTATATGGTGATATTAGTGGGTCTACTAGTGAAATCGAAGTGACCATGTTTAGTGGAGGTTAGGGAATGCCATCACAATATGCGTTCTATCTACCAGATGCTCTGCCTATTGGACCATTATTACTTCCTAAGGGTACATCGATTTCGGTTAGTTGTCTTATTTCTAATATCATCTACATCCATCCGATATTTATCAAAAGAGTTGATTTGACAAAAACTTATCGTTGATTACATAAACATAAAATGTTTGTACAGACATGCAAAATACCGCTTAGATTTGTCAATTTCTTGATAGAAATGTATTTTTATTTCACTCACTACTTCACACAGTCCCACAGGTCTGTGCATGAACTTTATTTAACGAGTGACAACTATCAACTTAGTTTGGGTTTCCAACCATGGACCTTAATTCCACAGTGTAAACCTTCCACAGTATAAATCTACCACAGTGTAAACCTTCCATATTGTAAACCTTTCACAGTGTAAACCTACCTTAGGGTAAACCTTCCATAGTGTAAATGTTCCAAACTGTAAACCTTCCATAGTAAACCTTACACATTATAAACCTTCCATAGTGTAAACCTTCCACAGTGTAAACCTTCCATTGTGTAAGGCTTCCACAGTGTAAACCTTCCATAGTGTAAACCTTCCACAGTATAAACCTTCCATAGTGTAAACCTTCCACAGTGTAAACCTTCCATAGTGTAAAGCTTCCACAGTGTAAACCTTCCATAGTGTAAACCTTCCACAGTATAAACCTTCCATAGTAAACCTTACACATTGTAAACCTTCCATAGTGTAAACCTTCCACAGTGTAAACCTTCCATTGTGTAAAGCTTCCACAGTGTAAACCTTCCATAGTGTAAACCTTCCACAGTGTAAACCTTCCATAGTGTAAACCTTCCATAGTGTAAACCTTCCACAGTGTAAACCGTCCACAGTATAAACCTTCCACAGTATAAACCTTACACAGTATAAACCTTCCACAGTGTAAACATTTTACAGTGTAAACCTTCCATAGTGAAAACCTTCCATAGTGTAAACCTTCCACAGTGTAAACCTTCTACAGTGTAAACTTTCCACAGTGTAAACATTTAGCTACTAAGCCGCCATATGATTTAGTAATAAGATTATGACTCAAGAAATAGCGCACTATTCTATGGAAAAAACATAATATTTTACTGTAATTGGCTTTTTATTGAGAAAGTTTATTATTATCATGTGACATTTCATAACAATGTATAAAAATGCCATTTTCTATCTGTAAATTAACTATATTATCTAAAAGTAACAATATAAATGGATACCAAATGGTCAAACCGAAAGCTATATAGCTAATTTCATTAATGGTTTTTAGTAAAAATTGAATGTTGATAATAACTCGTTACAATTTTCACTAAACCTTATTATTGTTAAGCTTATGAAATGTGATAGACGTCAAAACTATTAAGCAAACACAACATATATATCACAGTATAAAACTGTTAAGAATTTATTTAATATTTTGCTACGTAAATTCATCAAAGTTTACTAAAGTGATAAAATAAATAATGTCATATTCAATTTAATATTGCATTGTTAAATTGTAAATATTTTTAAAAATTATTTACAATTTAAAATCTTCCAATAAGGAACTCAAAGAAGAAATAGCATTGTTTTCTTTCTGTATTCATGAGTATTTCATGGATAGGTTTGACAAAATATATATTTATATTTTCTCTTCCCAATTACTCTAAATGTTATTTTTAAATACATTTTCAAGAGTGGAATTGAACTTTGATAAAATAATAAATAAAAAAGTAATTAAACACTCATAACAGGAAGTAAACCTTGCACTATGCTTTTTAATAGTAGAGTAATATTTAAATTAAAATATTCTTTAGACGCGTTTAGACTATATCATAGAACGTTTAAGCATTGAAAAAAAATTCTCCAATTTCTCGTTTCCACCAACAAGCTACTCAATTTCCGGAAACAAGTTGTATGCAAAAATTGACAGCATATTTAATCTTTGGGAATGTGATGTTGCAATATATTACTTGTCCTCTCTCTTAAAGTGAAATAAATGATTTTCATGAAACACTAGTAGCATAGTTCAGCCAATATATTAATTTAAAAAACTTGACAATAAATGAATTGTACGATTATGTAAGTTTATATATTTTATTTATTTTTCACGTATTATATTATTATTAATATTAATTGTAAATGGACTAAGAGGAATCATGCAAAAGTATTATGGCATCGTTTCTGTCATAAATTTCATCGCTGAATGTTTTCTTTTCCTTCAAAAAGTTGAGTATGATATATTTCTTTTGTTAATATAATTTGGTGTTTACGTAATATTAAAAAACTATATATATATATATAATAAATTAAACACAAACAAAAAATTTCTGCGTAATCAATATAAAAACAAATTTAAAACTATAATGTTTTTATTACTATAAATATTAAATTATTTATACATATCTATTAAATTTGTTTCCAAGAAAGCTCTATTTCTTTATATGAATGTTGTATTGCACATATTTAAACTATTTTAAGGTGTCCTAGATCCTCTCCTGCTGTGTGGTCCAGGAAACTTTGCATTAGTTAAAAATAATGGCCTCCTCACGGGGGAAAGAGTTTAAGTTCTTTTGCCAAATACATAAAAAAATACTATTATCCCTTTAAAGATCATGACTTTAACAATGTTAGTGTGATATTTATACGTAAAATGATTTTTAATTAGTAATTTATGTACAAATCATGTGTATAGTATTTTAATGTATATATTTACTATTTATTGCAACCCAAGAAAAACATCAAAGAGAAATAATTTAACTGTAAGATTTTATTAAACGCCACTGATATTGTTTAAACTGATATAAAAATAGAGATGGAATCATGAATATGAACGTATGCTATAAAAAATTCTATAAAATAGAGGTTTTCCATATTACACTTTTAATTAGTTTATTTAACTACACTTCAACTGAATAAAGGTAATGACAATCAACAAAAATAAATCATTATTTTTCAACTAAATAGGCCATAAGTAATTGTATTGAAATTAGTGTTAAGCAGTGATGAATAAGTATTAAAAATAAAAATAATTTTGATTATATTATTTAATAATTAAAATGTTTAATAATTGTTTCTTTAAGCTTCATATGTATAGTGGAAATACGTAATTTACATTCATTGTAAAATAAAAATATAAAATGTATAAACGATGATAAATTAAACTTAAAAAGTTATAATAAGGATGTTTTTAAAATTTCTCTGTAAATAAAGTATATAATAATACTTTACTACGTTTTTAAAAAGTCATATCACAACGTAATTACCGTATTTACATTTTACTTTATTTCACATGTTTTAAGTTATATAACTTTATTGTTTAAAAAATGATCTTTCATATTATTGTTTTTAGATAATTCAAGAGCATTTCGTTTATATAACATTGTAAGAGAATTTAATAACTATAAATATAAAAGGAATTATTACCTTAATTAAATAATTTTATGGTAGTTATATGTTATTAATATTTGAAATCCAAGTAGGCCTATGCAATTTCTTATCAAATAAAAATTGATAATTGTTATACAAGGGTTTAATATTTTTTTATATATTGCTGTTCTGAAGTCTAACAAATAAATAGAGTAAGAGTATTAGACTTACAGAAAATATACAAAATATACAACACAAAATACTATATAAAGCATAAATGCTTATTATTGGTATGGAAAAATACTTTTAAAACTCACTAGACATGTATTTGAAATGATTTGTTGGACAAGGTTACATTACTAATAAAAATAAAATACTTACCAACGGAACCATAGTTATTTTTTTTTTAGTTTAAATTTATTCAAAAACTACATAAAAATCAAAACAAGACAAATATAATTATTTAATTTCCATACTTGTATTCGGTTACCGCAACTGTAATTTCCTCTTTTGTCTGCCTCAAGTGTTCTATTTTGATGAAAAGTTTAGTGTGATAGGAAAAATAACGGATGTTTGTTAAAAATTATTTGTATTTGTCACGTTGAAGTATTATAAAGTATTTTAAGAATTTAAACCAGTAAATAAACAGGTTAATACATTTGTTATTGTATGATCTTTGCTCTTTTTTTAAAAATAAGTATGCTCTTAAGGTATGAAATAATTTTTAGCTTTTGAGGTACAAAAATTTAGAGTTTATATTTTATGTTTTGATTTTATTGTGGTTTACTAGAACATAGATTATATAGTGAATATTGCAAAAAGGTTGACAATTATTTAAAATTTCAAGAATAAGCACACGTAATTTACCCAGGAAATAATAAATAATTGTGGATAGTTTATTAGTAGTTTAACTCACAAATTTACAAATTACGTAAATGTAGTAAAATCAAAGTAAATTTGTATAACCAAATCTCTATATATAATTTCAAAAAATTATTGCTAGAATACAATAGTTAAAAATATGAGTCAAAAATGAAAAAATCTTAATAAATACATTTTATTGTGTTAGCCAATGCAAGCTAGATAAAGTGAGAGGAACTATGAATAAGGTTCCGTTGTAAAATTCTACACTATAAGTTTTTTTTTTTTTTTTTTAATTAGTTTTGTTACAAGATGTTAAGACTTATACTTTAAACTCATCTTATAAGCGTATTTGATATAAGATACTGCAACATAATACAAGTATCTTAAGGAAATTCCTCTTAGTATGAGAAAGAGGAATCAACAAGATTAGAGTGAGCTTGCCAGGCTTGAAAGTAATATTAAATATTAGTTGGTACACAGCTAGATCAGGTCCATGAAGGAATAGGGACCTGATCTAGCTATTACTATGAAATATGAAAGTAATTAGTCAAATATACAAAGATACCATGTTAAAGATACTAAATAGTTTATTCGAAACTGGGAAATGTTGTATATTATACATTTTAAACTATTAATAAATTGCTTATGATACGCAATTTGGTAATGTTTAGCAAATATCATATGTCAAACACTAGCAAATCATGTGATTTTAAAGCTGTAAATATTTACTTACTGTATGTCAGCATTCATTTACTTGGAATGCTCCTAGAATTTATAATTTAGTTTCTGTACGATTAAGTGCTTTCAACAACTTAAATCAATTTTGTAAAACATTGAAACAATTTTTGTTTACTGTACAGTATTGTGAGGAGTTTTTAAGAATTGTCACTTAGCTATCTTTGAAAGTGTCAAAAGGTGGTGTGTGTGTGTGTGTGTGTGTGCGTGTGCATGTACGTGCGTGCGTGCGTGTGTGTGCGTGCGTGTGTGTGCGTGCGTGCGTGTGCTTGAAAACATATGCTGTAAAGATTGATGTAATTGTTAGTATATCTGTCAATAATTTTAAGAATATCTGTCAATAATATTTCATGCTGTAGTACACACAAGTATATTATTATTTTGATTATTTTGTTATATTATTAAGATTATTGTAAGAAAACTTTTATTTTCTTGGCCGGCGCAAACTCCTTCCTTTTCAGAGTAAATTAATTTGTTTCTTTTTACAATGAAGGTAACCCCAACACAGGTTTTTCCTTCGGGGTGCCGAACTTTTTTCACAAAAAGTATTTTAGTTTACATAAAGTACACAGTTTAATTTATTGTTTATTAGGTTAGGTTATTTTTGTACTATTCTATATCTAGTTTTTGTGAAATAAAGATAATTTTGAATTGAATTGAATTGAAATTTCTGTCAGTTTTTATAAATTTTATATCCATATATTATACATAGTAACATGTATACATTACTACATTGTAACTTTGTTTGTAGTAATACATATTATTTTAGTAATTACTATTAGTGAAATGGCTAAATTGTTATTAATTTTCCTTCTTCTAGAAATGTGGTTATGAGAAAGACAGCCTTCATGATAATAATTATAATAATGTTTTCTTGTAATTAATATTGTACACCAATTTTAAATTGTCAGCACTACATTTTTGTAATTACATACAATGTTAATCACAAATTAGTCTAACAATTTACTAATTAATCCCTACTTTAATTTAGATAGTAAAACATTTTTTTTTTATTTTGTCACCTCAAGTTAAAATTCATAAAAGTACACGTAACATATGTACTATGAACAAATCTTGTAAGAGTCATGCTACTTTCATAGTTTTTCATTATTTTATTGTGAGCCTAATAATATTGTAACGGGTGAAAAAGTTTTGAAAAAAATTTAAATTAACATACATTAATTATTAAGCATTTCAACGGACATTTTACTTCAAGAAAGAATTAATTGAGGGTTAAGTAAGATTATACTAGGGGTAACCTCTTGGTATTTGCACTTACATGGGACAGGTGGAGAAACTAAATTACATTTAATATACATACATTTGAATAGTTAGATAATATAAAAATAAAAGAATCCAATGGTTTTCTGAAATGTAACTCTGAGTCCTTCTTCTGATAAAACTTGAAAATAACAATAATATTTTGTTGATGTGGGCAAAATTGTTATAGGTGAATATAACTTAAAGCGCTCAACTGATTATTAAAACACAAGGGTGATATAAGTTATTTTTTAGCACAAAATGTATAAGTGTACGATAAGTAATAAATTAGGTCTGATTTTTTTTTCTCTTGCTCTACTGGTTATTCTTTAAAAATGTTTTTGTTTAAATAAAAACTAAAATAAATACATATTATACTTAATATACAAATTAAATAAAATAACATATCAAAACATTCTATCTTAAATTAACACAAATATAGACTCTAATAACTTAAAACTTTTTGAATACAATAAACTCTAAGAGTAAATGCTTACGAATATTGTTGAAAAAACTGTTAAACACGCCATTTATTTATGGATATTTTTCTAAGGGCAGTTTTATTAGACTCCGTCGTTTCCTTGGAAACCTCCCTAGTCAATATATGACTTATCCCTACGTTGTATGTCTCCAATTAGTGTTCTACACGTGTTTATTATTCAGAACACATAAATGGAGGTTTATCAAAGAGTAATTACTTTGCCGTTGTTTCCTTGTATCCAATCAACCATGTCCCTCGTAGTGATGTGTTTTGAGAATGTAAGTTACCTTTTTATCAACCAATTGTGAACGTACCTCCAATTAGGTACCTAGCAGTATTTTATCAACCTATTGTGACCGCACCTTCAATTAGGTACCTAGCAGTATTTTATCAACCTATTGTGACCGCACCTTCAATTAGGTACCTAGCAGTATTTTATCAACCTATTGTGATCGCACCTCCAATTAGGTACCTAGCAGTATTTTATCAACCTATTGTGAACGCACCTCTAATTAGGTACCTAGCAGTATTTTATCAACCAATTGTGAACGCACCTCCAATTAGGTACCTAGCAGTATTTTATCAACCTATTGTGAACGCACCTCCAATTATGTACCTAGCAGTATTTTATCAACCTATTGTGAACGCACCTCCAATTAGGTACCTAGCAGTATTTTATCAACCTATTGTGAGCACACCTCCAATTACGTTCCTGGCAATATTTTATCAACCTATTTTAAACGCACCTCCAATTAAGTTCCTAGCAATATCTTATCAACCTATTGTGAACGCACCTCCAATTAAGTTCCTAGCAATAGTTTATCAACCTATTGTGAACGCACCTCCAATTAAGTTCCTAGCTATATTTTATCAACCTATTGTGAACGCACCTCCTATTAAGTTCCTAGCAATATTTTATCAATCTATTGTGAACGCACCTCCAATTAGGTACCTAGCAATATTTTATCAATCTATTGTGAACGCACCTCCAATTAGGTACCTAGCAATATTTTATCAACCTATTGTGAACGCACCTCCAATTAGGTACCTAACAATATTTTATCAACCTATTGTGAACGCACCTCTAATTAGGTACCTAGCAATATTTTATCAACCTATTGTGAACGCACCTCCAATTAGGTACCTAGCAATATTTTATCAATCTATTGTGAACGTACCTCCAATTAAGTTCCTAGCAATATTTTATCAACCTATTGTGAACGCACCTCCAAGTAGGTTCCTAGCAGTATTTTATTGTATAAGTGACGTTGATATTTTTATTGATTTTTATTATTCTATAACATTACAACCTTTATTACTAAGCTGAGATTTTACTATTGTTGAAATAAATTTAATCTTTAAAGACTAATTACTAATATTAAATAAAATTACTTTATTTCTAAGAGTACTTGATGTAAATTAATGAACAAATATATAAATAAAGTGAACACAAATGTTTTATTGCATAAAAATGTTAAGTTCTTATGGTAATTATAAATGTTTGACTTAAGTTGACCACTAAGTCTTATATTGAGGTAAATCTTTATTATCAAGCTTTTAATAATGTAAAACATAGAATGGTTTCAACATAAAATATTTTCCTTCTACTCCTAAAAATCGTGCAACACACTTTTTACGAGCAAAGTTTGGATAGCTAATTATTGCTCTGAAAAGTGGACAAATGAAAGTATATACTATTTTCCATACTCAGCCGAATCCATTGACTATTATCCATTGACGTAACCTATAAATATAAAACACAAAAATTAACAATAAAATTTTTATCAATCCAATATTGGATAACGTTGAAATATTCGTCTTTGATTTGGATAAGTTATTAATGTTCAACAGATCATTTTCTACCATTCCTAATTATTTATGTTCTTTTTAACACTTCAATTTGCATTTTATTAATTGAATTGAATATATTAATGCATTCGTATATTAATAAAACATGTAAAAAAGTCTACATTTGTTACAAGGTCGTGAATACTGTTAAATGTTCTTGTAAACAATCTAAAGCTTCACTGTAATAAAAATCAAATAATGGTATAGAGGTTTGTGCGTGAACTTTTTTACTCTATTGAAACAACAAACGTTGGTCTCAGCTGGGAATTCAGTCCTTGGAAATTGGACTCCGCAGTACAAAGCCAAACCACTATGCCAAATCTGTCACGCTCTTACAGTATTCTGTTTGGTGCTTTATAATATTACTGAATATTGAAATTTCAAAAAGAGAACACTTATAAAAGTACACCTCTTTAAATGAGAATACAACTAAATTATAACTATTAAGATAAATTTAAAATACTTAAGTAATCAATTTAATACTGATTCAAAAGCAACACGTAAGAAGTAATCAGTTTTACCATTGATTTTAGTGTAAATAAACAAGGGGTATACTATGTAAGTCTACTATAATATTGGTAAACCTAACTTTAATATTTATTTTCGTGCTTTGGTGTAGTAATTTCTGTTGTGTAAACTCTTTTGTAAATCCCTCTGGTCTGAGTAAGATGAGCGTGGTTTACCGAAATATATCACCGTAATATTATTGCATTTTAAACTTGTATTTTAATATATTTGTGCATTTTGTACTTGAATTGTAATATATTTTTGCAATTTGTACTTGATTAGTAATATATTTGTGCATTTGTTACTTGAATTGTAATATCATTGTGCATTTTTTACTTGTATTGTAGTATATTTGTACATTTTGTACTTAAATTGTAATACATTTGTGCAATTTGTACTTGAATAGTAATATATTTGTGCATTTTCTGCTTGAATTGTAATACAATTGTGCATTTTGTACTTGAATTGTAATATATTTGTGCATGTTGTAATTTTATTGTAATATATTTGTGCATTTTGAGCTTATATTTAATATATTTGTGTTGTGTGACGTTTACTTGTACCGTATATGTACCATCATTTACTATGCTAACTAAAAAAACTAGTAAATTCTTATATTTTGTATTCCGTTTTAAATATTAAAACTCTGTTTGCAAGGTGCAATTTTCTGAGTATTTTAATGTAAATTTAGATTATCGTAGATGTATATAAAATATGTGTACATGACGTGTGTGGCATTGTTACTAACTAAGATCATACTTACTTATTTGAATAAACTTTTGATAACAGATAAATAACAAGAGTTATACTTAGTCTGTTCTTTAAGACACCTAAAGTCACCCAGCAGTCCCAAAATATTTGTTAGAATTTACGTAGATAGAAACCATCGAGGAGTCGTCCCGTCAATATTATGAGGCATTAAAAAGAAACATGTTTAGAAACATTAATAACGACACACTCCTCATTTAAATTGGGCTACTGCACCAATAGTTCTAGAAAATTCTGTAATTCTTCTATTACAAACTGTAGAGTATTTCAGTTTTTAGCTTTCTAAAACTACTTTTCATTTAAGTAAAATATAAAATAATATAAATATAAAATATGTATTACTATACTACTATTGATACATGTTTTAAAATATATGCTCTTAATTGCCGTAATATAAGCAGATATAATCTGTTACATAAATAAAACAAAAACTGCATTCGTTCAACTGTGAAGACTAAATCGTCCGTAAAGGTGATAGCATTATCAACTCATAATTACAACAGTCATTATATGACTCTGTAAAGCACTCATTCAACGCTAAATGATTAGCGTTATCAACAAGCCCCATTTCACAACTTAGCGATTTGTAATCAACTAAAAAAAATTACAAATGTCAAATATACTAAAAGTACACAGTTGTTCATCAACCCCAAGAAGATACCGTTAGGTACAATTGTTCATTGTATGTAAATAAACATAAATTACATAATGTTAGTGTTATAATAAATGTTTAATTATTTTACCTTAAACAAATTTAGTTAATTTTGTTATATAAAGTAAATGTGAACTATAAATGATATCTTAACATAACCTATAGATCGTTAGAAGAAAACTTTTTAGTAATTTAAGAATTTCAGACTAAATCATTCGTTTATTAAACATTATAGATTACAATAAGTGTTTGAAATACAAATAGTGTCCCAGTTTAACTTGAAAGAAAAAAAGTTTACTTTAAAAATTAAGGGTTTTTTTGAGTTTCTACAATTGTTCAACACATGAACCCTCTCCAGTCAGACTTTCATTTAATAAAAGTAATTCAATGATAAGGATCTTAAAAGGGGTCAATGACAGGAGTAAATCATATTTTATTGCAAAACGAGACCCCCTTCATTCGTAACTTGTAATATAAATAAATGATTTATTTCCATAAATAAAAACAATAGAAAATCAGATAATTAACTAGGAAATTAACCGAACACAATATCTAGTAGCGTGATCAGTGAGTCTTGCGACAGTGTACATTGTATAAAGAAAATGGAAACCACCATCTGTGGCTATTTTGATATAAATAAAAATAAGAATAAATGTATATATACATAAATATAAATTATAAGAATATAAATATAAAATATAAATATATGTCAAAGTCCATTACCACTCTATATTATGGAAATCTATAAAAAACAACATTTTAAGGCAAAATACGTAAAATATTACGTGAATTTGGTAGGCTTTTAAATACAAAACTTCATTTAGTACAACATTATTTTTATCTAGGGAACATTACTACTCCATGTAATTGTTTTAATTCAATATATTTTGACAAAAAGCTATGTACTACTGTATATGCAAAAATGTCAGATTATTGGCTATATCGTTATAAATGATTTACGTCAAGTTATTTTTTTAATTTTATTGCTGTATGATATAAATAGGACGATCACCACTTTTATATAAATGTGTGTTTAGATCATAGTTACGTGCTTTTTGTAGAAAAAAGAAACTAAACAATGTTGAATAGGTAGCTTTTTCATTCTGATTCTCTACAAAGTATTTGCGTTTATACTTTTGTATTTCAAACAATATTTTGTTTATGCTTATAAACACAGGACTCTAATATAATTTCGTCCTCCTAATAAAATAGTTTACAAAATGTACATTACAAGTAACAAAAACACTATAAAGAGCATAACCTAATAATATTATTAACAATTAAATGTTTTTTTCTAGAAACATGTACTGCTTATTAGTAAAAACAATATGAACACTTACTTCACAGTGTATTAATTCACAGTGCATGTGGTATTGCCATTACGTTGGAGTGTGTTGCACAATATTAACGATATACACACACTTAAAACCCCTACACTTACACGTTATCCGTCTTACACCTACATCTGTTGACTCTTACAGCGTCTGCCGCGGGGCATTGGTTGACGAAAGGTAAACGAAAGTTGGTAAATATAAACTAGCAAATAGGTAAAGTTAAATGAAATATTAACGAGTATGTTTACTAAGGGATGATAAAATTGTTATGATTTTGAACTAGACTATAAAAAAATAATAGCTAGTTATAAACATGTATAATCATACGTTATCAGTAAAAGCCTTTACAGATCTTTTTGAGAATGTTGTAGATATCATAAGAACGATTTGATTCAATCAGTGTAAATTACAAAATCCTTATTGAAAATGTCCTTTTAGTTCAAATTAAATTTATATATAATGTGTCGGAATAAACAAATATTGTGTAGAAGTAAAAAAAAAAGAATTAATGACATACTTTAAATTATAATGACAAACTTCTTATCAAATAATAGACCATTCTTAAAATATAGGCCTTAGTATATTCTTGAAGTAGCATTTTATTATATAGTGTTAAAAAACCACGGTGTAATTTGCAGATAACCTATCTTGAACTATTTTTTTGAAATAATAATCCTTAAACTAATTTATTTTTTTAATTTTATTTATACCACTCAAACACTAAATGGTCACCATCAATGTGGACACTACTATATAAGTCTAGGGTGTCCATGTTGGATGCTAGCCAAGGTTCGGATGTTGCAGAAGAGAACTGAGTGTAAGGCTAGTCAGTTAGCTGAAAATGAGACCAAATCGACGTAGTTCGGATTCCACGTAAAGCTGAGAGTCCTTTAGTTACCCCATCCATTATGCTATTAATAAATACCACTTTTTGAGAAACAGTCAACCTTAGTTAGTAAAAAAGACTCGTTCATCTACTCTGATCACACTCGTTTACTCCTCATATTCACACATATCTTGACGATCGGTGTCTTACTAATTAATGAATAGTTGATTTAGAGAAATCTTATGATTAATTATAATAATGAGTACAATGTTGATCTATAGAATACTAGTCCTGTAAAGTTTGATAAGTTGGTTTGTATTAGTTAAAAAGAATTACTTTATTCTTTAGTGAACTTCCAGCCGTACATCACGAACTCTGTACTGTCTCTAAGATTTTATTAACTGTGTATTATTCAAACGATAAAACAGAAAGCAAAGTATTAAAATGTTGCTATGTGTGAAATCATAAGTTTGATTATGATTAAGTTATGTACCAGTTCATTTCAGTACACGTTACATCTCAGTACAACTTACTTGTTTGAAGCACGTCAATGCTTTACCAAACGCCGGAAACGTTTAGACAGATGACTTCCGGTCCTTTGTTCCGGAAATATCGATCCTTGAACTCCATTTCTAACTACTTCATGTGTTACTAATGAGAGTTAGTAAGACTACAGACAGGTGCTTTGTTTCCACCATAGACGTTTAGTAAAGTTATTGCATTTTAATATTTTTTGAATTAATATATTTTACAAACAAAAGAAAGATTCAAGATACGTAACCTGACAAGAGATATGTCTCAAAAATTAAAAACCAAACAATAAATTTGTATTTTGAATATTTAATTAAATTTTTAATCCTATATTAACTTGCGACTGTAAGCGTTTCAACCTACCATGTATTTCTCAAAATAAAAATTATTCATTATGAACAATGGCTTCTTTGTATCAGCCAATGTGGGAAGCCATAGTAAGTATTATGTTCTTTTTAAAAAAGCCCCGAAGTAGTGACTGGACCAAAGGATTTATTTTCCTGATTGGATGGTTAAAAAATATGTTATATAATGCATTAGCATTCTAGTTGTATTCTTTTTGTGGCTTTTCTGTATGTGACTAATCCAAGAAATATGATTCAGTTAGTGTTTTTGTTATTCAATTAAGAATAATTTTATTGTTTCCTGATTAGGCTTAAATATTTAATAAACATATGAACGTAATTATTGGCTTAATAGCTTTCTAGGTCCTAAACACACACACACACACACACACACACACACACACACACACACACACACACACACACACACACACACACACACACACACACACACACACACACACACACACACACACACACACACACACGCGCGCACACGCATAGCTTATATTTTTTTTATTTTTTTCACATCCTGGAAACTTATTTTATATCCTGGAGTCCATATACCAATTATTCAATATTTCTTCAAAGGTTCAATAATCAAAACTTGATTTAAAAAAAGTAGAAAAATCCTGTTATTATTTGGTAAAGTTATACACTTATAGTATTACTCTGTGATTTAATTATGTTGGTAATAGTAAAAATACATGGAATATAATTTTAATAATGAAACTAATGTCACACCGTCAACATTTTTCTTATACCTTTAAATTACTTAGTTAAAAAAATCTAAATTTTGATTTTATAACATACACACTAAAATATTTTAAAAGCTCACCAAACAATCCTGTTTCAAAAACAACTGTTTCACTACATTTAATGCCATCATTTTCAGATGTGAAGCACCCACTTAATAATAAAGCCAATTAGCCCGTCCAATGACCCGTATTGGGAGCTTCTAATCAATGGCATTGTTGACCTCATTGTTAGAAAATGTGATAAATGTTGCTACTTTCGTATATTGAGTGTGTTCTATAATTGACAGGCAAAATTAATATTTCCTAACTTGTATAATAATTTAGATTTCAACGTCAAATTTAATCATTTTTATTATACAGTGAAGTTTTTCTAAAATGTCTTCTTGCTTACAATAAAACAACTTTGAAAATAAGAAAGATAAAACTTAATTTATTTCTAAAATGTTTTAAATTAATTAAGTGCTATCAATATATGTATTATTGTTAAACATATTTTGAATATAAGGGGCCTATGTCATAAATCTACAATGAAAATTTTACAGGTCAACAAGTACTTGTAGCTACAATTGTACAACTACAGGTGTTCCTAAAAAATATGTATAATTGTAAATAAAAGTCAGGAACTTGTAATTTGTAATTAAAATTGTACAGGTGATTGAATTTCAGTATCATTGCATTCTTAAGGTTCTTTTTAATACTATTGCAATAACAGAAAATGTTTAATAATTGCTGTGTATTATTTTTACCATTCATAATGTACAAAAGTGGGAAAATAGAGGTCCCTAAAGGAAGAAGAACATTCTAAAGATATTTTTGTTTAGTTGCTTTTTTAAGACATTGTTAAAACGGAACAAAATAATGAAATGGCAGCAAATTGGTGGCTATTGGATTCATTGACCATTGTATTAGTGGATAACTAGTCTGCTAATATCTCTTGTAAACAATAGTAACAATGATAAACCATTTTATAGAAGATCGTAAACTATTATATTACAAATAAATTTTTTATATTAGTCGAGTTACAAAAATTGTTATGCAAATATTACTTTAAAACGCTATCATATATTTTGTTCCAGAAGGTGGCTACAGTATATTTCCCAACAAAGAATATCACTACACCTCAAACGAGGCTATAAAAGAGGGAAATGGCGGGCAAATTGTCTACGTATAAATTGCTTTATTGAGGTCCGAGGAAAATATTGTCCCCTTTTATTTCCCGGTCGGACATTATACCTGTCAATGTAAAGGCTCGTATTTTCAGTACAAAATAATTATAAGTGTTAATTTTCAATGTTTAAAATTTTACATTTATTAGTTATTACGTGGTAATTATTTTATTGTATAGGGGAAAAGTTCAAGTCACTGACCGTTTATTGGATAAATAGTTGCTTTTTATAGAAAACGCTTTTCTTATTACAAACTAGATGAAAATATTTACCTTACTTTTAAATATTCAGATTTTACTTAGAAAATAATAATGTTAAGAGGAAATGTCAGAGCTAAATATTTAATTGCAAAACGTAACAACTATTTACACTCTGGTACAAGAACAAAGCCAAATTACACTAAACCAAATATTTTTGCTAACTATATATTTCAACTGGCATCATTTCCTTGAACTCTGATTGTTTACGGGAATTGTAGTGCTCCATTGTTATAAATTGTTTCTGAAATACCTAATTTCATTATTGAATCGGAATTTTGAGGTTAGGAGGTTTTCTTCCAAGCAATGAGGAAGACTTTTTTTAGAGGTTACGAAAAATTAAATTTTTAAAAAATTAGAATAAGTTTTTATAAATTACAATAATAAATTTTAAAAATAAAATTTGGACAAATATGTATGACAAAATACAAATATAGATCAATGGTGTACAATAAGTTATACCATATTAAAAAATATGCTATTTAATTACTAAAAAACTAACAGGGAACCCTCTGTGGTATCATTAGTGGTTAAAGCAAACTTGAAAGCTTAAAAAGCTATGGTCAATAAGACCACAAGTGTCAATGCCTATTTACAATATTCTATAACGCAGTGTAAAAAAGGAACTATAAAATCAATCAATGATAAAACGAATATATTAACAGTAAAAGTGAACGTCACACAACACAAATATATCGTACTTGTATTTTGATATATGTGCGCTTTGTATGCTTATATTGTAATATATGTGTGTTGTGTGACGTTCTCTTGTAATGTATATGTACCAACATGTATTATACTAATTAAGAAACTACGAATACATGTCGTCAAATTATTGACGTAGTAAAATATTGTTTGAAATAAACTTATGGTATTTCAATATAAACATAAGTTAATATTTTATACTGTAAATAAATCAGAAAGTCTGAAGGGTTTAGCAAACCGTTGCGTATCTGGAGCTATTTACTTAATGGGTAATCTTACCCTAGTCTCGTCCTGAATTATACAATTCTACTGAAAATAGTCACTTACTCTTGCATTATTTATCTTGAACTGCTGCTCTCGATTTTGTTTAATCAAACTAATATATGGTCTGTAATTTATTTAGAATGCTATTATACAAATGAGAAATGCCATAGTTAGATGTAATTTAGAATAAGTTTCGTTTTATTAGAGTTGATCTAGAATATTTATCTCGTTATAATTGTACTGTAATCACAGCATTAATGAATGTAAAAAAGGGTATTGAACGTAGTTAACATTCAAACATTCTATTGATGTATAAATATATAATAATATGGATTCTTAAAGATTAAAATATTTAGGTTCTTCAAAGAGAAAAAAACTAAAATGAATGTATTCAAAAGCCACCGACCGAAAAATAAATGTTATGATGATACTTTCTTTACATTAAACTAATTTATCAGGTCTTTCAAATTAAAAATATTAAATAACTACTAATACAAGTTTTGCATATTTTCTACAGCAATAACCATACAATAAACATCACAATTCTAGAATAAACATTATATACTAAATGTCCTGTGACAATGGCATGGTTGAGGTAGATGTTATTTCCCAGTGGTATTATTTAACTAGAACTAAAAGATTCCTCAGGAAGAAGGAGTTATATTCAACTGGATTAGAAAGATCGTTCATTTATTACCATCAATAAATTTGTGTACATCAGTGTTTAGATGTGGTCTCAATGATGCTTAGTTAAACCTTTTAATGGCACGTTTTCAATATTTGTTTCTATTCTGGTCCTGAAACATAATTTCATTCATACAAGTGTGAAATGCCATTAATTTATTGTTAGTTTCTCAATTCTCTTATAGTTTATTTATTATCATTAGTAAAGTTCTACAAATTATAATTTAAATAATCATTCAAATTTAAACCGAATTAATAACGTCGCATTGGTTATTTTTCCCAGAATTGTTTTTATACAGGACTGTTTCTTAAAAACAACTTACCAACTTTTCACGTGCAATTTTGGCCTAATAAAACTGTTATAAATACTATACTTTTAAATGGTCACATCTAACAACAATCAAGTTTAATTGTACATGTCACCATTAACAATTCTATGAAGAAAAGTAAATAAAAATAAAATAATACAGACTCAAAGTCAATCGACATAACTTTAGTATGATTTATAAATTTATTGTACGAGAATATCTTCTTAACTAGCTTTAAAATTACGAATATTGGTTAAGTTTTAATACTGGAAAAACTATTGTTAATGCTTTACATTACATTCAAGCTTTTTCTTGAGTAGTAAATGTATAGTTATAATTCTTTGCACAGTTTTAAATGACCTTAATGAAATATAATTCTCTATAGTGAATAATATATATATATATATATATATATATATATATATATATATATATATATATATATTAAATATCTGAAGATCTAATTTTAGAATATAAAATGTTTTTTTATTGGTTGCTGCCCAGTCGTCGCTTAAAATAATATTTAATAATTTATTTTATATTTATATTTACTGAATTATTTTTCTCTCACATTTTATGTTGTTAGCATTTGTTAAAATTACATAAGGAATTATAATCGAGAAATTATTTAAATAAATCAGGATATGGATAGTATAGGTTTACGAAATATACACGCGTGTGCATTTTATGTTTATTATTAGACTGTATTTACAGGTGTTATGTATCTTGACGTATTATTACTCATTCATCAATCATATTAAAAAATCACATGTGTTTAGTGGACATTTAATCTGTAAATGAAACAATATGATTACAATAATAATAATATTCTAGTGTCAAATTAAAACTTTGAAGAAACCTCTGATTCCAGTTTATAAGTTACAATTGCGTCTTGAAAGGACTGACTATAAAGCTTTAATAGCATCCTGACATAAATAACTTTAATACGCTGTGCATTATGGTCATAATAACAATCACTTGAGTTTAATAGTAAAGAAAATGTAACGTTTTAAATCGTTATATTTACTCATATACAAAATGGTAACAAAATAATCACTACCACATTATTTTATTTATATATTTTGTTATTTTATAGGGTAAACTACTCAATACTGTATAATCAAAACATCGAATAATAAACTGTTTAATAAGATGCAGGAAAATAATTTAAATTAAAAGTAAATTATTTTAATGAAATTTATATAGCTAAGTTTATTTAACTGAATTCTCTTAATCAGAAAAAGTATTGATTTTCACATAATCCTATAAATTAATTATTGCTGTTAGAGATTTTCACTGATTAAAGTTAATCACTAACGTACAAACTGGAGACTTGTATCAACAAAATGATAATGATACAAGATTATTAAAAAATGACAGATATATTTGTATGCATACACATTTGTCTTACTCTTACGTGTTCGGTCTTTGGTAAATTTTAATTCGCCTGTTTGTTAATTTGATATCAATATACAACTATCCCTATGTATCCAACGTTTTTAGTTATATTCATAGAAGCATTTTATTTTCATTGGTCCATTGCTATACAATTATGATTCACAAACAAAATATTATTTACACTTTTCGGATTTTGTGTGTTATATACATTGCTCTAATGTTTAAAAAAAAATTAAAAATATACAGCGTACATTTTCTTATATTTAATAATGAAACCTAAACCCAGAATAATAAATCTCGTACAAGCTTCCAATAATTAGACTCTTAAAACATATTTTTCACGATTATTCTATAATTTAGTCTAAACTGTTATACTGTGGGAATATCTTTCACGTGGACTTTATATTTCGATTATTCTAGTTATTACATAACAGTATCATGTATCGTCTTTTCTAATATCAATATGTCTCGTGGATCTTTTATATATGTTTTCTCTCATCTCGTTGAAACTTTGTGATACTGTCCATGTTTGTGTTTGTATGATATAATTTTCTATTCTATATGTTTCTCATAGCTTATAATTTTTATATTAGACCACCTATTATATGAATTTAAAATTAAATTAACTTTGATTCAGAATTTTTCTTTTTAATAATAAATTCAAGCTTTTTATTTTTGGTAAAAAAAAACTTCACTCATCATCTTACAATAAATTAAAATACGTGCGTGAACTTTATTCAACGAGTAAAGTACCGACCGTTGGCTCAGTGGAGATTCGAACCTTGGACCTTGCCCTCTGCATTTCGAAGCCTTAGCCACTACGCCAGAAATGTGTCATATTCAATAATTAATATATATATATTAGTTTTAAAACAGGTTTTTATCATAAATAGTTCTATACTTGTTTCCTTAAAAAACAATAAACAAAATTTGAATTTAATTTTGGTGGTATATTTATATTTTGTTTATATTATATACACCAATCAAATATACACATTTAATGTAGGTTGTTTTGTTATGTATCATTCCAATTCGACCACAATATTGAACGTAAAACGTAACACGGTGTGGAGAAGGCTGTTAGAGAGCTAAACACACAGTCCTCGACCACTTTGCTGTACGTTCATTCACCGGTATGGCAGTTTATAACAAACGCCCTCGTAGCACGAAAAACTTCCCTCCTCTTTCATGTTACCTATCTGCTCACAAAATAAATTATTTGAACCCATCCCTTCCACGAGCTTTTTTATAACGACATTTTGAATGGTTGTTCCGTCCAAAACATTTTCTAAAAAACATAGCAATTAAAAGATATTTACATTAGAAAAGCAGTTCGAATTTTAACTCAATGTTCTTAATTAATGTAAGAAATCAAGTGTTTAATATAACACTTTCAAGTACAAATATATATTAAGGGTTAAAATATATTTGTACAGCTTCAGAAATTATAAGTTAATTTTCCTGAAAATGGGCAGACAATGTAATGGCAGGATCTAAATCACTACTATCAATTAATAAGCGATACTGGGGTAGATTTATAGTAGGCCTACTGGTTCAGCGTACATAATCATTATTCAATGGTTACATGAAAGCGCATGTAGTTAATTATTAAATGTTATCTTATAATGTCATTGCCAATAAAAAAAACGATATTATTTGAGTTACAATTTATTATTGAGAATGTTTGTTGATTCATTATTAATAATAATAATAATAATATTGTTTGTCCTTGGAAACAGTTTTACAACGTCAATAGTATATTATTAAATTTGCTGGATACTTTATACGTCATTATTGCTATAAAAACTAACAAAAACTATTATAAGAGCACAATCAGTATTAAATATAATGTGCCATTGTTATTTTACTATTGAAAATAATTTGTTTTCCAAATACATCAGTGTTCTACTATATATCTTTGCAATATCAGATTTAAAACTTTAACATGGACTTAATAATAAGAAGGCTAAACGTACGTAGTGTTTTACAGGATAAATGAAAGTGTATAAAGAAAAATACATTCATAAAAAAATTCAAAAATAATAATAATATTACTTAAAATTATTAGGACCTATGACTCAATCTAATTTAATGTAATTTATTAAATAATAATAAATTAAGACTTAAAAAGTAGGAGAATTTGTAACAGCAATAAAGAGGTAATGCCACCGTACCCGAATGGGTGGTGGGTGGGTCAATACCACCGTACGCACCGCTGCTGTACTCTTGGCAATATGTTAACAGAACAATAGTCTGTTTATCATTCAAAATATAAATTATATTTACATCAAAATATTTAAATCGTAAAATTTTATTTAGAGTACAGGTTTGAAATCTGTAGTGTTTAATTAATTAATAAAATAATATTCTTATACAAAGTGTAAAGATATGTAGTCTCTTAATTTGAAGAAATGTCTTCTTTCTGGGGGACTATTTTCAATAGGATTTATAAGTAATTTACTATACATTATTGCGAAATGTACAAAACTAAATAATAATGTAAATTCAAACTGATAAATATATTTTCTTATAAAAATAAACAGTGGAGCCCAGTAAAAAAATAACCACAGCAGAACACAATATTTGAAGATGAGGGATAATAGATTCCACCTCACATATTTTCAATAAGCTTTCAGTATCAGTCTTCTCCTTGTTTAGTCCTTGAAGTTACATTTAATCAATAGGCTTTGTTCGAATCCATTTAAGTATACATTTATTAATACTGCATGGCAGCGCAATTTATTATAACATTAGAAATATATTTGTCATTAGTGAAATTCGTCTTTCACAACACTGAATTTTTTTCATTACATTTTACTACAGAGTTTGAACCATTTTATTATTGATATTTGCAAATTCTCTATACTTAAGTTATTCTAAATATAATAAATACTTGTATGGCAAGAATATTTTTCATCATATAATAGAGTAATTTATTATGATTAGTTAGTCACGCTGTTGATGTATATAATTTTAAAAGCAAGTTTTAAATTTAGTTTTTAGTTTTGGTTTAGCATCTATCCAACACCTTTAGTTTACACATTTATTCGACTCCTTTAGTCGACACATTTATTGGACTCCTTTAGTCGAAACTTTTATTCAACTCCTTTAGTCGACACCTTTATTCGAATCCATTAGTCGACACATTTATTCGACTCCTTTATTCGACACCTTTATTCGACTCCTTTAGTCGACACCTTTATTCGATTCCTTTAGTCAACACCTTTATTCGACTCCTTTAGTCAACACCTTTACTCGACTCCTTTAGTCGACATCTTTATTCGACTCCTTTAGTCGACACTTTTATTCGACTCCTCTGTATCCGACACCTTTAGTTGATACATTTATTCGACTCCTTTAGTCGACACCTTTGTTCGACTCCTTTAGTCGACAATTTTATTCGAGTCCTCTAGTCTACTCCTCTGTATCCAATGCCTGTTGTCCACATTTTTAGCCGACGATTTTTGTTAAAGAATCTATCGAGACCTTTAGCCCTAACTACGAGATTATAAATGTAAGATAATATTTGCCAAGCAGCTGGTCCGAGTTATACTCTCGTTTATCTACCATACTATTTTCCCCTGAAGCCCTCGATGTTCAGAAGTTACATTAAGTCAAGAGTCTTAGGGGAAAAATATGAAATTACTCATTAGACCTATCTTTAACCATATGAGAAAAGTACCCAACTTTAGTTTGTTGAACTTAATTATTTACTATGAATCTGTATATAGTGATTAAAATCCTTATTAAAAATATTAAGTGGAATCTATATAGCATGGTATAGTTACTATATATAATGGATAGTACTGTAGGTATTTATTTCCAATGTCGATGAATATTCTAAAATGTTCCATACTAGATTAAAACATTTAAAACTGATTATGCTATCTCTTCCTACCCTGCACCAAATTTGATTTATTTTTTATTTATAAAAACCTTTTTATTTAAAAAGTCTATAGAATTTGAGCCTAAATACTATATTTAGTAATCTACAACAATTTTTAGATTTTCCAAAATTATTTTTAAATATATTTTGATTGTATAACCATTCTTTTCCTTTCGTGTAAAATGTTTAAGAGTTTATTAAGATTATCCAGAACTATTATATTAATATAAACAATAGTAACTGTAAACAATGATTGTACCAGTAATTGCAATCACCAATTTAAATCAATATTTAACGAATAAATAAGATTAAAAGAAATAAAATAAACTAAGAAAATTACAGTCATATTCTTCCTAAAGTAATGTAAACATTTATGAAACGATTACTCTTAGTTTTACTAGTTCATAAAGTAATTTGATTTTTTCTGTTTTTTTTTTTTTTTTTACAAATTCATATTGTTTTATTTATGAATAATGTGTTTTTTAAGTAAATACTTGAATATAATTTATCATAAGTATAATAAATGTCTAGAGTTAACTTTACAATATTAATTTAAAGACTTTAAAATCTTATTCGAAGGTAACTGTTTAAGCTAATTTAGTCAAAAGTAAAGCCCAAACAAGAACCTCATTTGCAAAAGAGAAGTATATGCTATTTTAAAGTAGGTCATCTGATATAGAGTGGATGTTACTGCAATACAGAAACTAGTTTTCTTCCGAGTTTGTCTTTATCATACGTTTAACTATATGTGTTTATTTTTAAACGTATATACACTAATTTAAATAAAAATAGGTAGTAAAAAAGTATTCCTCCAAGTTTTCAAGGTTTGAATTACTTTTATATAACACAGAAAGGTATTTAAATCATTAAATTTGTACGATACAACATTTTGTATAATTTTCATAGATATAATTTACATTTTTTATACATTGTTTTACTCATATATGCACTATAACAAAAATTACTTGGATAAATGTTAAGTTTGCTTCTATATATAAATAATCAGTAGTTCCTACAATACTGAAACCAGTTTTGCTAAGTAAATATTTTGTTATGAGCTCAAACATTACTTGATTTTTTTAAATGACCTTTTACTCTCTATTAAAATAAAACCAAAATATAATGTTAGATGCATTCACATTTTCTTTACTAGTTCAATCATAAATTTCAAAAAATATTTTACTGACGGTCCAACTATTATATACTAAAATGTATAGTTAAACTTACTTCATTTAAATGTTTAGCCATTCACCGATAAATATCGAAAAACAATCGAATTATATATACAACTTACAGCTTGATCTGGCAAGATATATGCTTCAACGAAATTTGCCTGCACTTCAAGAGGTCCTTATAATGTGGAAATCGTATTAACAGTGTGAACACCAATGGAAGGTTGTAAAAATGTTGGAATAATTTAAAATATACCCAATAATAAAAGATCAGCAGTATACTGTGTGTGGTTTATAGACATTTAGATTGGAACATAAACACATAATTAGTTAAAAGGCAAACAAGGATTAAATGTAAATGAAATTAAATTGGTTGAGTTTAATTCAAATAAGCGTTTAATTGCTGAACAAGCACACCATATGATAACAGTCTGCATATGTATGTAGACCAAAATACATAAAAGACCAGTAACACTTCAGAAAATACTCATTATATAAAGAGACTTATCTTAACTGCATATTCATTAATGCTTCGTTAAAATTTACTAAGACAATGTATTCATATTTTGATGGAAAGAGAATCAAAGCTATTCAACTGTAGGAAATTATTTAAGGGGTTTAACAGTTTTAAAATCCTATTTCTATGGAACCAGGCATTTAGTGGCATACACTTCATTTGAACTGAAGTTGAAGAATCACCTTGTCTCACAAAGGGAAACATATCTATGTTAATAAAGGGGCTAATGAAAGAAATATACCATCTCAATATCTATTCTCAATATCAAATAAGGTAACTAGAATTATTGAGAAATATCTGATTTTTAGATTATGGACATTTAAACTTTTTCTAAAATCAATACAATTGTCCATATTATTTTATTATCATATGGAAATTTAAATAACAATTTTATTTATCAAGATCAAGTGAGAATATAGATACCACAAACATATAAATATCATAACAAACATTTAAGTTAACAATGTTTCTTTTATTTAATATTGAACACCATCAAAAATGGAGACCATACATTATTTATATGAAATTGGTTTATATTTAACGTGATATGATAAATAAAATTCCAGTACTGACGGATACCTCCATAGAGTTATTGCCTTCCATATAATGCTGCATTGTAATGAAATTATTCATCATCGAGAAAATTAATTACCATCAGTTTATGAGTTAACTAATTCAATAAAAACTCTAACAGACATAAACCAACTGTGGGACTGTTTACAGTTGGTTACAATCCCACAATAGTTACTCGTAAAAATGATTTGTTTTCATATTTCCTTGTTTACTATTCATTCCATTATTGAATGGAAAATTAATTACATTTACAAACATATCGATATATTTTTTTTACTATGTGGTATAATTTTACTATAAGAATAATGAAACGTATGAATAAATAAGCATTTTATTAAAAAAATACTACCTTGGGAAAAATAATAGTTCTCCAATGTACGTGTGTGGGTGAGCGGATAGGTGTATACATTTTTTTTTTTTTTTTTTTTTTAAGGAGAGGCTAACCTCCTTCTTAACCTTACTCTGCCCATTCCTCATAGACTATTGATCTGTGCGAGGAACTTAATCAGACAGAGTAAGGGGGTGAACCAGTACAGTAGAGGGTGAATATTACTGATAAATCTTCCAGTCTAGGCCGGATTCGAACCAGCCCTACCTCTAACCTAAGCACAAAGTCCTGACGCTTTAGACCGCTCGGCCACCGGCTCAAGTGGTGGTTTGAAAGTCGTATGTGTGATCCCCATCATATTATCAATTTCAAACTTGTTTGTGTTTTTAACAAAATGATTTATTCACTTCTTTATCTTACTGAAGTGGTATATTATTATTGTTGCTCTAAATTATTACATACTTTTTTGTTAATTTGTTTAGTTTATCCTCATGTTTTGTTGTGGTCACATTTCAATAGTATTTTCTTTTAGTATTAATCGTTTTTTTAGCAATCAGGTCCTCAATATTACATCTTATGTCGTGTAATTTACTGTATCTAATCATGAACTGTTAAATGTGTCAAAATACTATGAAAAATAAATGGATTGTCCGTTTGGGGAATTGAAAAAAATTAAGCTTAAAAATTTTAACTAGTACGCTACAGATTTTGTTTTGTTTTAACAAAATGATTTATTCACCGCTTTTTCTTACTGGAGTGATTTAACATTTCTGTTGTACACTAATTTGCAAATAATGAAATATACATTTCCTTTATTTTATTTCCATTTCATATTGAAGTCTCCTTTTATAATAAAATAGTATGGACTGTGAGTAGTCATATTTGCAAGTGTCAATTATAATATAGACAAGAAACACACATTTATATTACCACTAGGAAGACTGTATAAACCATTAATAATTAATTGGCATTTCATAAAAATGTTCAATTAAATTGTAGTAAAAATGTTAACTTAATTAGGAACAACTTATAATGAAATCGTAAGTATTTATTTTACCATGCATTATACAGTTTCCATATTGACAACTAAACTTGCTACCTACTGTAGACGATATCAGATATGTCATGTTCATTGCAATATATGGAGGGAATTAGCAATTCTCATAACGCATTTGCATGTTGTATCAACTCAGTCTCACGCACAGCTGCAGTTACCTTTATTTAGGGAAAATCGGATTTAACTTTGGATTTTAATATATTACCAATGTATCTTTAAAAGTAGGCTTTTGTTTTCAAGGCTTTTCAATCTTAATTGTTACTATTAAAATTATTAATCCATGTACTTTTATGGTTTTTGTTATCTTATACACTACGTAATAGTTAACTGATTATTTTGACGCTGGATCTAAGCCCGAGTAAATATATTATTTTAAAGTGTTTTAGTGTTTGTGTGATGCTAAAGTTATTGAATATTTATTACAATATCTCAGAGTAATATCAAAACATGACAGTTACATATTTAGTCATTGAACAACAATAAATATTATTATGTTGTAAATATAATCGACTATTTTCCAAACAACAACTTTGGTTGTAGTTTTAACAAACAGTTATCTTAATTATAACTTCGGTTAGTGATTGATTAACATTTTTTATTTAAATTTATTATTTTATATAGTACTCTTAGTATAAAATGATTAATACCAATTTTGTTGAAAAAAATTTAAAAATTTAATGTATGCTGTGTAGTAATTTATTTATTCAAATCACAATAAATCTTTTGTAATTTATTATGATGTTGTATTGAGTGTTTTTCCAAAATAGTTAAGTAATTTAATATTTTATGGGTCTAATTAATTGGTAGGGACATCCAACTATGACTCAGTTCCTCTCACCTGATTAGACGAGCCCATTTTGTAGGCTCGTTAGACCACCGACTTAACTCGATTTCCAAACTCCGGTAGCCAGGTCACACTGGGAATAAAACCCGGACTAGCTGCGTGGGAAGCCACCAACTACGCCCACCAACCACTCCATCTGGAAATTTCATATGTGATTGTTATCTAAACAGTTTATATTACCATAGATTTTAAATAATTAGTCATGATTGTGTATTATCAAAATTCATTTAGTTCTGTGTTCCTATTATGTTGAAAGTGCGTTCTCTCACAGGTTTTGATCACAGAGACATGGAATATTGGCCTAAAGAAATATGTTTGAAGGTATCTCGTTAGGTACCTTAATAATTGCAAGACTGAAGTAAATAATAGTACAGTTGTTCTATATTAAGGTCAGTCCAACTAAAATAAATAGACACTTAACATAAATAGTTTATTAGGAATAGAACATTTTTAACAATATAAAGCCTTTTAATTTTTTTCAATTACTACTTAAATTTACATGTAGTTCAAAAACATGTCCCAGTGCAGAGTTACGTAAAATCCTAGTTATTCAACACTGTGGTCAATATTGTGTTTTATGTGGTTTATAAAATATTTTTTTCTTTAATGTAACTAGTTTTAGTCGACATGTATGTGGACGTGAATAGGAGCAATTGTATTATTAATTTTTTATAAAGTTCCAGGGAAACTTTAGACATTGCCAACAAACTGGGGTTTCATCCCTTCCTTACAACCAAATATTTATCAAGGATATGTTTTCATTATTGGTTAGTTCATTTTCAACGATTTTATCGTTGCTAACATATAAATGCCAGTTACAAAGGGTCCCAGAACTCTCTGGACATTTCATAAAAGTTCAGTGTTTCATGTTAGCCTATTAAAAACAGGTCCTTACTTTATTTACTTAACATGATGATTTACATTGTTCCTTTTGACTTGACTAAGTTGTTTTAGTTTACACGTTAATACATACTTGGTATATTATACCGAAATAGAACTCATTGTTATTCTCACTCTGGCTGTAATTGGTAAACTTAAACGTTAATATGCGAATTAAAAATATCCCAAGCATATTAATGAAGTTCAATATGTTATTAAGCGTATAGCAATTTGTCACGATTTTTGTAAACTAAAATAAAAACAACTGTCAAAATTTGAAGTCCATTGAATACTTTTAAGGAGTAATATACCTTTTAGCAATACGTTAGTAACGTGCGCATTTAAAATACATCAACATAATTACATTATACAATAATTACAGAAACTTGTAAAGAAACATCTATGATGACATTTATTCCAAGATAATACAAAAGCCAGAAGTAAAAATGTACACCATGGCAAAAAGGCGTCACATACAATATTTGTTACTGTCATTTGTCTGTGACAAGGAGACGTCTTCTGGAACGACCACAATCATTCTCAATACTTTCAAGGACTACTCCCACTTCGAATGGAATTCCATCTCCAAGTATTACTCCCGTTTCGAATGAAATTTTATCGCAGATGAGTGAAAAAGAAACAGAAACTAGTACAACACACTTTATTCGATAATTTAATGACTGTTACTGTACCATTTTGAATGGAACTACTTATATACTGAGATAATTTTTAATGTATCAATTTAAAATATTTCAAAAAGAAATCAGTATAAGAAATAACTTTAAACGTTTTCGCTAATGTTTACTAATTTTCATCCTCTGTTAAAATGTAGGCATTGTAATACTATACCACCGCTATACTATACTTAGATATTATTCAGTGGTTTTAAACAGATTGGTTAATATATATCAGGATATAATATACTGTGTCTATGTCTGTGCTATTAGCAAACATTATATATACTTAACTTTTGTTATACTATGCAATATGAAAATAAAATCATAAAATACGTGCAAAAAATAATAAAGATTTCGCTTTGTTATTGAAAAGCTGTCTCAAGCATTCACAGGTTAATTTGTTTTTTTAAATTGTGAGTCTCAAAATCATGCATGTTGAATTTAGCACAACACCAGACATATTAATTCTTATTTATACGTAGGATAGCTACGTTTTATCCAGGTTATCATGAAGTAACAGTCATGATAAAGATAGTGAGGCTGGTAGGTATTGATCTCGACGTTATGGCATGAGTCAGTGGCCTTGACTAGAGGGATCCGACGATATGTTTAATTGAGAAAGAAGAAAATTGAGGTTAAGACAATCATACAATGTAAGTATTAAAATATGTAGTTAAAATTGTATCCAAAATGTTATTTTAAAAGTTATTTACTTAACTTTCATCAATAATTATAATTACTCTTAAACGTCATATTGTAATGAGTGTTGTAACATCTGTCACGGGGACAGTGACACAGTAGTGGAACCCAGCGACTTTCAGGCTATTGACGAGAAGATTATCATGCATTAATAATTCATTACAGATAACAGTCATTTCCAAAATTATTTATATAAGCTTAGGCTCTAAGTCCTAAAACCCACGCAGTGATCTTTTTCCCATCGATTATTTACCCACGCCGAGCATGGAAGTTTAGCGCTTCGACACATGTCATTAAAATTTCCAAAGCCGTCGCAGCTGTTTCTTAAGGACAGTTTCATTATCAAATGAACGGACTTCAGCTGAATCACATAGAAGCTTGTTATTTAACGTTGACAAAAAGCAAATCCTTGTTCTGTGGCTATACCAACGTCTATGGAAGAGCTGACGACGAAACATTTCTCACTTTGTAAGTTTAAGTGGCCGGTTTCACTACTAATAAACAAAGATTCCAGTAACCATATCGTCATAATATTATTTACAATGATTACATCCCATAGGAATTAAAACATACAATCTTAATGCTGAAAATAATATGTGTTTATCTTGTTTTTGTTAAAAAGTGATTTGATCAAATAAATTTAAGTCGGCACTGACAATTTCCCTTCCCTGTAGACCTCACGAACGAGGAGGGATAACATGTTTCCGGTGCACTTAAGTGACCAACAGAGCTTCATTCCCTAATAAACAATGTTAATAAATAAAACAGTTGTTATTAGTCTTTTGGTATCTATTGTTATGACAAAGAATATACTGTTGTTGTGTAATATATATTATTTCTATCTAAGTAACATTCATGATAAATTTATTGATAATTAGTTCTTACAATATTTATTATGCTTTATATTATAGGCTATTCCTTTAATTTAACTCTGAAATAATGATACAGGTTAGAATATTTTAGTTATAAAGTAAATGGGAAGAAGTATCATAATAAATAAAATAGTGTGCTATACAGTAGTTAAAATAAATGAAACCATAACTCCCTTAAAGTGAACTTTATTACTCTTTCACCTTGGTTCAATATAAAATGTACTTCTAATTATATTGTTTATTTATGTTAAAATCAATTGAGTTAAGATTTTTAAAATTACTCAACAAATATATTCCTCATATTGGATATATAATTTTACCAATTATCAGCCAAAACATAATTTGTCAATGCTTTAATCAGCAAAATTAGTTTCAATATGATAAAATGTAGTTTTTGCTTTACATTTTGATTGTAATACAGTCCATTTTTGGAATGTTCACCTCTTAAGAACCTGTTATTGTTAAATAAATAGATTAGTGCCAAGTAAAATACTTCAAAAAGCATCACTGTACTTATAGGATTGTTAGGTGATGTCTGTTTCCAGAGAAATTGTGTGGAATCATACGAAACGATGACACTACCGTCTTCATGTCCCTACTTAACTTTACAGCACCTTAACACTTTCATTAACTGTATAGAGTATATTTTAACATTTATTGTAATGTAAAATTGTAACTGCAAGTATAAAAGAAATGCATCACTGTTATTTAATCATTTTTTGTATTTTTAGATTACATGCTCTGTTGCTACTTCTTGGGGCTTTGCCTTGTATTACATTTATTTACACATAATTTTAATACTTCATTACGTTTTTTGTTTTTTTTTCAGTAGTCGGAAACCCTAATGTATATGGCAGTCCTATAAATATACCCATCTCATAGATGATAAATTAGAAGTAATTGTAAAAGTACATATTGTTAAACATTTATTTATATGCTTATTTTAAAATTAGAATGTTTTAATGTGTTGGAAATGAGACATGTGTCTCCCTTGGTCAACTACTTAGCAATATTCTGTACATAGTATTAGGAAATTATATCATACATAAATCTTAAATTATAACTTCATTAATTAATTTAATTCTCTAAGGTGGAAACACATGCTAGAGTAAAGAGCATAAGTGATTTGTTTTCTTTAACTGTCTTTTGGCCTTCAGAGGGTTTGGCTACAACTGAAATACTTTCGAAGATAGTAAATAACTGCATTTCATACCATAAAAGTTGACTTTTGAAAAATGAAGTAGAGTATAGTTAAATATTAAAACATCTTCTTCGCAAAGTCCCCACTAAAAATGAGAAAATTTACTGGCAAATCTATAGACAAAAAATAGTTGAGTAAGGAAATCTTGTTCTGTATCTTTGTACTGAGTCATGCTTTTAGTTAAAAGTTATTAATGAGTTGCAGTTTATTAGTTTATGAAATTAGAGCAATGTTTAATTTAATTTTTAGTTTAAATAGAACTTTTAATTTTATAATATTCGTAAATTTTTTAATGGAATATTTTTGTAAAGTTTATGTGCATAATGTTCATAAAAACATTAAAATAAGAATTGAAAATAAATATTTACTATTCATTCCATACAAAGTGATTTAAAAAAAGAGAATGTGTACTTGTACAGCAATAGTCTCATCAGGATATTCGTGATTAATTGATTGCTAAAGAATGTTATTTGCTTAAATTTCCTATTTAAAAAAAAGTTCGCTTTTGAGTTTAGTATTTGGAGAGTCAGCTAAATTGTGTGGGCACAACTGATTTTTTCCATATAATGCAAAATTTAACCTACGTTTGTTGGGACACTGAATGTTGTACGTTAACTGTAAGTGTTGTTTTTTACTGTCATTTATTCATAAATAATTCTAAATTACAAAATGTGTAATAAAAAAACACGAGTTTTAATCGATATGGAATTATTTATTTATAACTAAACGAATGTATAGGTTAAATTATTATTCTTGATGTTGCTGCCTGATACTGATTATTGCTGCTTACATGTATTACATTTATTTTTGTTCTATAAGAATAAATCGCATAAATCCTAACTGAATCAAAATTGAACTCTTGTATTGTATTATTGATTAGCAGTTTTAAATAAACACGATAGTTGTTTTGTTTGTATGATATATACTTATATTTACATGATTGTCTTCTAATGAAAAATACAATAATAAATTGAGTTATGTTGTAAAATTGGTTACACAAGCGTATATAAAAGGTCAGGAATATTGTTTTATAAGTAACTGAATCCTAGTGTTGATACTAATATAATAATAAATAATATAATAGGGAGAGAGAGAGAGAGAGAGAATATTACTGATATAAAATTTCATTACTGATAGAAAATTTCAATCGACTTAGTGCCTGTGCTCTTTCTGACTTAGATTAAAGCCCCGAAACCTTGAATTTCTTGGCCAATAACTGTTTAATAATTCACATTTCCTTAAGATCGGTTTAAAACATTAAATTTTACACTTGTAATTGCATTTAACTCCCCTTCCCTAGTTTGTCATTGTAAATGGGCTATTCAATTATGGTGTAGCATTTATTATGATATTATTAATCGACAGAAACGAAAGGAGTTGCGTACAGCGTGCATGGAAATAGCAAATCACTAAAGTTAACATACCCTGCTGTCATGTGAGCACACATAGTCACACAGGAAGAGCATACAGTTTTGATGTTCTGTTTGCTACATATCATAAAACTTGATTGACTCTTCAATAGCAGACTATTCTGTCTAACGATACTATCCATTCAGATTTAAATAAATGCAATGTAAGTCATATAGAAACAAAAACCAAGAGAATGCTATCATTATTATTGAAAAGAATAAATTTGTAAAATGAATGAATGTATGAATCATGTAATAAATATATTTACAGCAAGACATAAAACCACCAACTATAATTTCTTAAGTAATATTATTATTATTAAAAAATTATCCTGCTATATTCATAAGTTTTCAAATTAATTGGTCAAACTTTTATTTTGTTTGAAAATAAAAGCATATTTCTGGATTAACAAAGCTTTTTTAAAAGAAACCTCTTTGTTTTTTCGTTATTTATTGAAAATAAAAGTATTTGTGACATACATTTAAAATTATGCTGTTTTCTTTTTAACTGTTATCTGTATATATTGAAAAACTATTTAGTTAATAAATACATTTTCATGTCAAATGTTTTTCAAGTATTGCTTTCAAAAGTTTATGTTCATCAGAAAAATAATCCTCTAAAGTCTCTTTGTAAAATTTGCTTTGTTTATTAATCCATGGTACAAGATTGCATCAGTTTTACAAATCTATTGCATCAATCTTAGTTTAAAATGAAAAAGAATAGCAAATATTTAATGAGGAACAATATTTAAATTTAATTATTCGTTCATAATTCAGATATCGATAGTTGAGATTAAAAGAGCAATTTTTTAGAAGAGTTAAGTTTGATAATGAATTATTTTAATTTGTTTGACTTATTAATCTCAATTGATGTTTGAAAAGGGTTTACAGAACTTCCAAGTTAATTAAGAGTTGTTGTTCTTTTAAAACAGTTTAGTTAGGTTGTATTGTTCATGACTGGCAGATTTTTTCGATATTTCAAACGCTTCCAGTGTTTTTAAAAAGAAGCACAAAGTTTTAAAGTATCACGTTCAGTTGGTAATTACTACTTTAGCCAACTCTAAAACCTTCCGCCTTAATTAGTAATTTAAATGTAATATCACGCTTATAAATTATGTTCTTCTAAATTACGGTCTTTTAAGGTGCTCATAGATTAATAAAACGATAAGCAGCTTAACGTGCAATTTTTATTACGTAGTATTTCACTAACTGACAAGCCTGACAGTAACAAATAAACAAGAAATAAAACGTCAGTATCTTTTAATATTAGCAAATAGTGTTAGCACCACTAGCGCCTTGCAAGGTTTAACTGCCCAAGAGTGTTAGCACCTCTAGCGCCTTGCAACGTTTAACTGCCCAAGAGTGTTAGCACTTCTAGCGCCTTGCAACGTTTAACTGCCCAAGAGTGTTAGCACCACTAGCGCCTTGCAACGTTTAACTGCCCAAGAGTGTTAGCACCTCTAGCGCCTTGCAACGTTTAACTGCCCAAGAGTGTTAGCACCTCTAGCGCCTTGCAACGTTTAACTGCCCAAGAGTGTTAGCACTTCTAGCGCCTTGCAACGTTTAACTGCCCAAGAGTGTTAGCACCACTAGCGCCTTGCAACGTTTAACTGCCCAAGAGTGTTAGCACCTCTAGCGCCTTGCAACGTTTAACTGCCCAAGAGTGTTAGCACCTCTAGCACCTTGCAACGTTTAACTGCCCAAGAGGGATTGACTCTTTAGCAATTGCGTCTTTTTTAATGATTACCTGTTACAGTTCGGCCACTTAGACTGTATACAGTTGACCTAATGTATACGTAACTTAGAACATAAAATAAAAAAATGGTATTGCTAGTATTTTACTGTATAATAGTTGTATTTATTGTTTCAATTGATGGTATAAATTGTGTTTTCACTACACTACTATGAGTTCAGCTGTTTTCGTTATGTGTTTACAACCTGAGAAACATCATATTTTCAACAGCTGTCTCTTGTTTACTACCGAAAGTAACATTGTTTACAACCGAACATTTTCCACAGTCAACCTGTTTTTAAAATATCTTTCTAATTTAATAAACAGTTAAAATTCCAAAAATGAGTTTTTATTCCGTAGAGTAGTGAAAAGTATTGTTCAAAACTCGAGTGAAAGTGTTTTGTATGTTCTCGACTATTTGAAGTTCTCGACAAGTCTCGCACTTCAAACATATGGTCTCGAATATGCAAAACCCCACTTTACACTCTTGTTATGAAATTTACTATTATTAAATGAAGAGCATAATATTTACTCTTATTATGTCAATAGTTTATATGTATATATAAATTTTATTAATATTAAAAATATTATAGCATAAAATAGTAAAATCTTTAAAAAAAGTATGGTATTATGCAATAAATAATAATATTATTCCGAAATAAATTTATTAAATAAAAACTACGTAGTTAGAATAAAGAAACAATTTAGTTTGAAACTCGTTTCATTTATAAAAAATACCCAGAGGCTATCGTGAAAAGAAAAATTGCCAGTGGCGTTATTTTTCAATGACAAGTAGACGGCTGTTAAACTACAACAATCATTCTCAATACTTTTCTAGATTACTTTTCCAAAACTGTTTCGACTGGAATCTTACCTCAGATTTTACGGAATTTTCGTAAATCATAATATGTTTTAACGATGAATATTACATTTACCAGAGATATTCTCTAATTTCTTGAAACAATAATTAAAATTAGTTGGAATGTAATATTAGTCTCTTTTTAAGAATTATCTTGTTTGTTAAATTTAACTCATAGCATTTGGAATTTTTACAATGAAAATTCCACAGTGAAGCTTTATAAAATGTTCATAATATTATAAAATAAGAAAGTATTTTAATTTTGATATAGAAATCCAACCAACTGTGTTTATTTATTAACAATGCTGTCAAACATCTTGCGCCAATTAAATGTGAATATAATAATTTATTAAAATTACAGTAAAGCATTCAATCCGTGTCCATAGTTCATATAAAATCTTTCTGTTGATTGTTCACTATATCATAATATATAAACAATAAATCTACAACAAATCTAATCAAACATGATATAATAAAATAAAACTCTAATGATTAACAAACTTAACAAAACAATTATACTTTAAAACTAGTTAACAATGCAATACTAATAAACCTAATCCGTAGTGATAATAATTAGTTTACGCCGAAAAACATTAAAAATTCCAAACAGATCGAGATCATTATAACCTACACATATTATTTACAAGTGCATAATAGCCTAAGTTGGTTTTATAAAAGTTGGGAACAAACAAATTACAACTTCTTGAATTTAAACAAGGAACAGCGAAATTCAACTGTGATACAACAAGCATATCATCAATAACACCAGCAGCCAATTTATGGAGATGCAGTAAAACTTTGATTCTACGCCTCTTTGACAGACTTGTAAATTGGTAAATATTTAACAACTTAGCATACGCAACCAGATGAGTGAAGAGACCAAATGTCTTGTAATACGTCATGAATTTTAAGAATTTCTGTTGGGTGTTTTCAAAGAGGCCTGTCAAATAACCTAAATATAGAAACCATATAACAGACCCATATCCAATTTTGGATCTCACTGGGTAAAAAAATAGCTGTTTGAGTGTTTTTGAGTTTTGACAATTTTGACACGATCGCTTAATGAACCCTATAACAGAATATAAAGATTTAAACATGGATAATCTGTGTATTTCTGTGTCCATTAACAGTTAGTTTTTGTTAGAAAATAATACCTAGGTCTTTAGTTATTGCGTTCTTTTTCAGAGGTTGACCATCCGTCATGTAATAAAAAGTAATTAAAGAATCAAAATTGTTCCTGGAATAAGTAATTACTGCAAATTTGTTGATATTAAATTTTAAGCTGTCTGAGCTCCAAAATTCTAGAATTTACGTCATTTTGTAACTGTTGGCAATCTTGAACATTTAATTTTGAATTTTAACCCATATTTTTAATAGTTTTGTCTATTTATTTCAAAATTATAAATAGTTTGAAACTTCTATAGTCAATTTTTTATTAGATGCTAAATATACATCGTATAGCTTTCAAAGCCAGCTAACAAACTAATACAAATTTAAAATCACCAATAACCGATGCACAAATAAAATAAAATATAAAGTAAAAAAAACTTATGTCTTAGATATTAAATATCGAAATTCTGGCAGAGAGCTAAATAAGGAACATTGCATAAAGAATTACTTTATTTGCTATTTATGCAATACAGTACAAGTAAACGTCACACAACACAAATGTATTACAATATAAGCACAAAATGCACAAATATATTACAATACAAGTACTAAATGCACAAATATTATGGTGATCGATTTCGGTGAACCACGCTCACCTTCCTCAGACCAGAGGGATTCACAAAAGAATGGAAAATAGTGTTCAACAACTCAATTTATAGGCCTATGATTACGTGACCCCTTTGGCTGGAATCGTCAAAATGGCGGCTGCTGTGATAGTATTGGTTAATCCCTATTAGCTGTTACTTCTGTTCTTTTTAGTTGCTAAAAATACATTATTAAAAACTATTTCGGAATCAAAATTAACTTGTTCATTTATTAATTTATCATGGTCCTTACATTTTTCTTTAAAAATAAATAACTCTTCCCAAGCATTCATAATACGACCCTTCTTACAAACTTTTAGAATATCTACATTTTCATATATTTTATTCAAAGATTCAAACTGTGGCCACAATTCAGTAGGTGTTTCGATTCCAGCCAATGGGGTCACGTAATCATAGGCCTATACATTGAGTTGTTGAACACTAGTTTCCATTCTTTTGTGAATACCTCTGGTCTGAGGAAGGTGAGCGTGGTTTACCGAAATCGATCACCATAATATTTGTGCATTTTGTACTTGTATTGTAATATATTTGTGCATTTTGTGCTTATATTGTAATAAATTTGTGTTGTGTGACGTTTACTTGTACTGTATATGTACCAACACGTATTATGCTAATTAAAAAACTATTTATGCAATGTCTAGACGCTTCGCAAACCTTAACTTTTGTATCACCATTGAGTATAATTGGGTCTATATGTTGGGAAATGCTTTTTATTTTATATAAAATATGTTTCATATAAAATAATTAAAAAGTATAAATTGTAAAAAGTGTAATTTTTTGTTGTATCCCCTATTTTCGTGATTTTTTTAAAATTGTAAGTATATTTTAATATTCCTCACTGAACATGTTTTTGACATTTATTTTGTTTTATACCAATTATTTTTCACGATATCGTGAAAATTCTACTCATACGGCAAGTCATATGACTGAAAAAAAAAACAAAAAAAAACCCAGGGACCCGGTTATAACGCAACTTATGAATCTGTTTGAGTAAATAGATAGGTAGTGTACGTTATGTTGTGTTTTGTTAGGTAGTTAAAAAGTGAATACTATACGGCCAAAAAACCTTTTTTACTCTAAAAATAATTATGTACTTAGGTTAAACAAGAAAAACCTGTAGAATGAAAATAGATAAAAATACTTATTTTTTAAAATCTTTTCATTTGTTGTTGTTTTCTATTACAAAAAAAAAAAAAAAAAAAAAAAAAAAAAACGGCTTTTCGATTTTTCCCTAAAACACGAGTTTTAATTTGTTGAAGTCAATCTTTTCACTAGATAAAAACTCAAATTTGACTTCTTTGCAACAAGAATTTACTTTCAGAAGTGTTTAGAGAGTACATATTTACCCGCGATTCCTTAACACCTTAATAAAAATTTTAATCTTGTTACTATTAAAATTAATTATAAAATAAATAACTATAAAACTAAAAGTTTAATTTTAGACTTAAACATTTTTCGTAGCTTAAGACACCAAAGTAACATTCATAAAGATTATTAAAGGTTTAGTGCATTATATGTTTAATGGCAGGATATAGTTAAACATGTAATGTATAAATATATAAATTTAGTAAAAATAACTTTTATCAATCCATCCGGTTATCCAGCAACTAAAAATATGATACGCTAAACCTCTAATTATTGTTATAAATGTTATATAGATAAGGAGAGTACAACATGGCGCCTTAAACTGTCTCCTTAAAGATCTCCTTAAGGGACTTTAGCGTCACCACCATGACCTCCCTCATTATAGAGATCAGGACACTATTAAAAACAATATGTGGTATACCTGGAGACTATAATCGTATTTTGTGGTTTTTATTCTAGCCAACAAACTACGGGATTTTTCAAACCAATTATACTTCAGATTCCATTACGTGATTACCAGCAAAACATTTTATTTATTTATGTTAAAAAACATGGGCAGAATGATTAGTTTAGTTTCAATTTCTAACCAAACGAATTGTTGCACTAAAGCTTGCATTTTAAATAGAAAAATATTTAACTTAACAATAAAATTGCAGGATGGCATTGATAAGATGTATTTCAGTATGATTGATTTGAGTTATATCATAATGATATTTAATTTAAATGTTTTTGTTTTTTCCCGATGAAAAGATTATTGTTTAACACTGAAATAAAAGAGTAATATTTCATTCAAAATTTTAAAATCTGAGCACCAAAAACACCTAATAAGTCCTAATGATGATAGATCCTATTTAACTTGTCCTAGTTAAATTAATTGTATTTAACATATTGCTAAAACACACTTCTCAGAAGTTTCTTTATAGTGAAGGAAACACGTATCAAGGAAAAACACCCTGCAATAAATAAATAGCTTTCACCCACTAACTTCAAACGAAGCCATAGAAAGGGAACTTGAGACGACAAAAGGGTTACCTTATAAGTTGCTTTATTGAATTTTAGGGGAAATATTGTCCCACTGACAATAGAACAATTTTCATAGAAATGTGTTTATGAAAATATATTTACCTTGCTGGCAAAGTAATATTCACGCCTTTGTAAAATAAAATGTATTTTGTGGATTACGAAGATTGTTTATTGTTATAAAAATATGTTTTAAATTTAGATATTATATGCAATAAATCCAACTGAAATTTTACAAAGTGCATTTTTCATTTAAAAGTGTAAAAATCATAATTACATGATATTCCTTTCGGCCTCTGTACATTACACAATCAAATAACATGTTTTCAATGGCCTCTAAACTTTTCATTTCAAGAACTTAACTGAAGAAAGTTCAGTTTGTACTTCATTAACGCTCTACATAGAGATTAGGCACAAGGTGGCCCTGTTTCAAGATTCCACGAAGATTCAAATTGACAGCTATAGCTGATAGGTAAATATGCTATTATATAGTATCTTCCTAGTTTTATTTATTATTTTTGCTGGTAAAAAGGCAAACTAGTTTTAAGCAAGATAATTTCATAAATAAAAATTTAATTAATGATTAATTGGTTTTGATTTTCTTTTTTACAAACAGCTGTATTTTGATTGTAACTAAGAAAAATTAATTAATTAAAAATTTTTGATTGTGAATTAGTGGTATTTGATGTTCAAGCAAATGCATTTTTGGAAGCTTAAGTTTCTCAGACTGAAAGGTCGGTCTTAATTTTAACGTAATTTCTTTTTTAGGTGTATATTTCCTACTACGCGTAGTTTTAGCATCTTTCATTTCTGAGATAGTAGCAGAACCCCCTTCTTAATATAATATGCTTTTCACGCCGTCCAAGCCATCATATAGGATTACGCCAATTAGTATAAAACAAATATTTACTTAAAAAGTGCATTCGTATTTCCTTAATTTACTTTTAATTTATTTTATACTAACTAAATTTTGTTAATAAGTGATGGATAAATATTCTAAAACTTAATATAAATATCATTAACAGTAAGTATATAGATAAAAGGATACATTTGTATCCATGGATACATGGGGTTTAGATTGAAACTAACCTAACAATTAAAATTACGTGTTAATAATATGGCGAGTGGTAATTACCATTGAAACAATTATAATACGTGGATAAATTTAAGAGGGGAAATATTAATGACACAATTATACCAGCAAAAAAATAAGTTTTATAACATAATTAGTTGTGCTATAAATTAGGTTTCACTTGCCTTCCTAACCTTTTTTAATGTGTTTTCTTATATTATCAATAAAACTTATTTACAAACGATTTCTGCCCTAGAACTTAGTAGGGAAAAACAACAACACTTTTATTCAGGTTAAAATAAGTAAGGTAGGAATTAGACATAATAACTAATAATTTTTCTAATAACATATTACGTGTTGGTACAAATGCAAAAAAAGTTAACTTCCCACGCAAAAATAAAAAATAATAACGTATGGGAAATTTGTGCAAACTATTCGTGAGGACCTGTTTTGTAACCAATGTAATTAGGCACATTTAAGTCCATAAAATTGTTTACATTATACATTTATAATTGTACAAAAACAACATGGAAGTTCAGCTCATCTTTATGAAAAACCAATCATAAATTTGGAAAAATTATAACATCTCTTGTCCTAATGAAATGTTTAAATAACTTACCACAGAAGGGAATAGATGTGTAATCAAAAATGTAAAAAAGTATAAACTTTGTATTTATATTGTATTTCTTATTGATAAGATTGAAAGTTATTTTTATTGGAGGTTTTAATAATATGAGTAATTCAGATATAAAATAAGCTCATGTGATTGAATTCCATTAAACTTCAGCTATATAACTATTTGAACGGCCAATGACAGCTGATATCCAGTATCAGGTGATATAGGGGACTAGGTTATTAATATCCAGGGTTAGGATGAAGTGATTTTGACAGGTTCATTGTAGTCGTGTTTTAAACTAACTCGATAGCATATAGTAGAGTCCAATATAGCTTCTCGATTAGTTGATACTTTTGTATCCTTTGATTTCATATAGTTACAAATGTTAATGACACAATTTATTCCTGCCTATTTATTTATTTATTTTTTAAACGCCGATCGTCAAGATATGAGCGACTATGGATTTCGAATGAGTGTAGATTAACGAGTGTAGTTATTGTTACTATCTGAGTTCGGCTTACCTAAGAAAGGAATATTTATTAGTAGCCCAATAACCAGGGCAACTATGGAACCTACAGCTTTACGTGGAATTTGAACCACATAGTGTTGGTTTGATTAATAGCTAACTGACAAGTATGACACTCAGTTCTCTTCCCTACACAACATCCGAACCTTGACTACCATCCAACACGGACTTCCCAGACTGTTCTAGTAGTGTCCACGTCGATGGCAACCATTGATCAGACGCTGTGTCCATATTTAGAGGACCGAGGATGGAACCTATTGCCTACTATATCCCAAACACTTCATCCCCAAGTAGCTGGGTTACAGCACTGAGCCACTAGTGTGCACTGTAAAAGTTTTATATTTTACAGTAAAACTATTTAAGAGAATATACTGAAATATTTACTACATATCCAAAAACTTCGTAGTCGTATGTAATTCACAAAAATTTTAAAAATAGATTTTTAATTAGCATAATACGTGTTGGTATATATACAGTACAAGTAAACGTCACACAACACAAATGTATTACAATATAAGCACAAAATGAACAAATAAATTACAATACAAGTACAAAATGCACAAATATTATGATGATCGATTTCGGTGAACCACGCTCACCTTCCTCAGACCAGAGGGATTCACAAAAGAATAACAAAAGAAATCGATCACCATAATATTTGTGCATTTTGTACTTGTATTGTAATATATTTGTACATTTTGTGCTTATATTGTAATAAATTTGTGTTGTATTACGTTTACTTGTACTGTAAAAATTTTAAAGCACACTTGTTGAAATTAAACAACCATTTTTCCAATAGATTGTGAGGACCAAATCCTTTGCGAAATAAATATATTAATTTGTAAGGTAGACATTATTTTGCATTAATCTATTTTCTTTTTGATATTGTGTATAAAAATGTAATCATTAGGATACGATATTGATAAGAAATGTTGTTTCATTGAATACCTGAATATATTTTAGGTAAAATTTTAAACTTAATCATGTGGCATTTTATTTCACAAAACCGTTGAAAAATTAAAATGAATTGTTAATGGTTGAAAAAGTATTCTAGTATTTTATTCAATCAATATATCGCGTACATCACTGGGTTTATCAGGTAGAGAAAAGTCCTTCGATGACGTCATTCGTCAGAGAAGATAGGACATCTGCTGGAACTACCTACAATCATTCTCAATACTTTACAAGGATACTTCTGCAGGCTCATTTCAGCTAAAGAATCGCCTCAACACACAAGAGTGTTCACTTTTATATAGTTAATATATATGTACATAGACTATTCTAAAATTTGCTAAAGCAACCAATTAAGTCTTTTAACATTAATAGGAATTTATTTTACTGTTTTACATTAAATAAAAGGTAATGTTAACATATAATATATGCGGTCCATTGATTTTTAATACTTTAACAAACTTTATAAGACCTTATTAGTCGTTATTTTTTATTATTAAGATGAAAAGCTAATTTTTTGAATACTTTACAGTAACATTTAACGAAATGTTATTCATTAGTACTTACGTATTATAAATAATATAATAATTTGACATCATGTAAAGTTGAAAAATATTTATGAAATCAGTAATATTATATAAATCATAATCTGAAATGATGTATTGTTTTTGTTATAACAGTACTTTATAAAATATATAACAAGTATTTTAGTAACATATTTAGATTTTTTATAATATCTAGGTATACCTTTTTTTGTTTCGATATATTTACATTTTAATCTTCGTGTTATTTTTTTAAATTAATAAGAACAATTGCAAATAATTCATATTGTTATAATTCACTCCAACGACGAAATGTTAGAAGAAACAGTTCATATTAGTAGCAACAAATTTATAATTTAATGTATTTTTAAATTTTAATAATACTATATCTACCATTGACCTCAATTCAATCACATAACAAATACTTAAATATTTAATGAACTAATTTACATTTGTAAAGTTTAACGTTATTTTGACACAGAACATAATAAAAACATCAACAAAACACATAAGAATTCATTAAACTATTTCCCTGGGCATGTTTTTCTCTCTCGTGTATTGATGTGGCCAAAAAGAAAATTTATAGTAATATAAAAATATTATGATTGTATACAGTCCTTTCCCATATTTCTTTTAAAAATGTTATACATATTTGCGTCGAAATATTGTGTATTATGAAATGATTGGTTATGGTAGGATACAAACTGCAATTATAGTAATTCCTAATTGATTAAAAATTTTGATATAATTTTTATATTATCTACATATAATTATTTGTATGTTGTATCGCAATAATTTTGTTGGAATTTAATAAAAAATTTTACAACTAATTCATATTTTTGTATTTGCTCCGATGATGAACTGATAAATGGAAACTGTTCATAATAATTAGAAAGATTTGTAATTTAATATTTTATAAAATGTATAAATAATACCTACTTACTCCACCATTGTATACGTCTACCTGAGACCATTAAAATACTCTAAATACTGAATAAATCTATGTACAATAAATTGTAAAAGTTGAATTAATGTGAAACTACATTCAATGTTTTTTCACAAAAAATTTGTGAACAAAACAAAAGAAACAACATAGATTCAAAATTAGAAACAAAACATAGACCAAAACATGAGTATTAATTAACACTATTTCTCTGGGCATTTTGGTTTCTCTCATGTAACCCATTGGCTAATCTATAGTGCTACACAAAAATGTAGATCTGTATTGTATAAAGTATGTTCTTGTACTATTTGTCAACATTCCTGACAAAAATATGAACTTTATGGTGAAATGTTCTCTCCATATTAGTCAGATGATACGATAACGTTATGAACTTAATAGTTTGGTTCTAAATTAATACAATAATACTTTTATTAAATATATTTTTAGTCAATATGCAAGGATTTTTTTAATTTCTTCATATTTTCACATATTTTCGTCAAGGTGTGCATTATGAAATGAAACACTACGATAGGATACAAACCATATGATATTTTCTAATATACCACACAAATTTGATTAATACAAAGTTAAATTTAAGATACGTGTGAGATTATTAAGATAAATATTCCTATATACTTGTAAAAATATAATTACATAATACGACTTAATAGGTAAACCAGTTGAACTTAAACTTTCGTATCGTACATGTATTACTATTGAAAAGTCATTATTTTCTTAATGCAAGATACAACTTTATGTTTTTGTAATTGGGTATTTAAGATAATATCAAAGGTACAAGAATAATAATCAAGCTATTGTACAAAATACTATTTTAAACATTAATTATTTAGAATTGAAAGTATGGTAAATAAAATATGGTCAAACTACTTTAAATTACATTACGGGGATAAGCATTATAATATAAGCACAATAATCAATAATAGTTCGATTTTTGTTACATAGATAGATACTTGCGTTGAATTTATATATTTTTTAACTGTTATTAAGTTTTTTTTTTATGACAAATATTGGTATTATATCAAATGTTGTTATTATTTTAAGAAAAATAATAAAAAAACTTAATACTTGAATCACGTTATTACTGTGTAACGTAAAATATTAGCAATTTAATAAAAAAAATCTCTAGCATCCATTTAAAAGTTTTTAAATGAAAAGTATATGTGATAGTATTTTATGACGTGCCAACGATGCTGTAATGACTTCATTAGGAGTTAAGAAGACAACATGACGCCTTAAACTGTCTCCTTGAAAATCTCCTTAAGGGACTTTAGCGTCACCAGCACGATCTCACTCATTATAGAGATCAGAACACTACTAAATACATCCTGTAATTTTTTTTCTTTTTTTCAATTATAGCCTCGCTAAGTGAAAATTACTTGTTAGCGAGAAACAATGTTAACGACAGTCAAAATACATTTAAATAACATAAAAATTAATATTTTGTAAATAAATAAAAATTATTATGCATATTATTTATAAAATGATATAGCTATGTTTACTATTAAAGTATTATTTGTAATAATAATAAAAGTAAACAGTTACATATATGTAAAACATTTGAATTTATTTTTATGTAGTGAGGTGGATTTTTATTTATCTATTTATTTTGTATGTAGTTTTTAAATAGGTTTCCCAATCACGACTTATAAAACCAGATCCAACATGTTCTGTAACTAAAAAAAACGTACTTTTATAAATATGGGAATTTCATTTCTTTTGAGGTAGGGAGAGATCTTGTATTGGTAATTGAAATGCTTAAGTTCCAACTTTATTAAAGATAATCTTACCATCTTACCACAATCAGAGATAACACTAATGAGATAGCCAGATTGAAATGAAATGGAATGGAAAATGTCTTTACTTGTGTGGCGAAGTTAGGACTATTTAGTACTCTCTTCCACTTAACCACAGATTGTTTAATTATTAAGAAACACCCCTGCATAATTCCTGTGCCAGCTCCATCAAGAGCTATAATATTCATGTAACCTTGGTAATGCCAGTTGTAATACGTTTCACTCCATATATCTAGTTTTTTTTTTTTTTTTTTTTTTTTTTTTTTGCTCATTCTGTGACCTTTGATTACAAAATTGTAGTTTAACTGTTTCAAGCAAAATAAAAACATGTAAATTGATTTACAGTAGATCACTCACTGTACTTGCTTTGCTACATATATATAAACTTAAACAACAAATGTTATTAACATATTTCACAAGTAACAATTTCAATTGGTTTTGCTTACCAACTGACAATTATGTAAATAAATATAATACCAATATAAGATTACCATTGAAACTTTAAAGAGCTCTACGGTCAGATGATTAAACTTCCCAAATGTTTGTGATGATTTGGTAATAATTCGTAAGGGACAAACATATGAACTGAACGTCCACTTAAACATGCAAGCAAAGTTGGTCCCTCTAAAACTCATATATATATATATATACATAAAACAAACATCATTATTTACATTTGAATAGCTGTTAAAGATTTATGAAAATCGTTATTTACGTATAAACAGATATTACTTTTTAGTAGTTAAAATATTTCCTCGTGTTATGTTTGTCGACTAAATCCCTTTTTTGTGGGCTTTTCTTCGGGTAGAAAATATTGTAAAATAAACCTCTATGGACAAACATTTTGATAATCTATTTGTGATAAATAAACATTAAAAAGGGGGCTGTTTTGTCAAAAAACTACTTTGCGTCTTTACTATGGGGATTTACTGTAGCTAAAAAACTTCTGTGCCACTACTACTATGTTAGACTTTTGGTAAATGAAGGTGTTTTCTAGACACAAATCATTGGTTAATATATTTTTTATTTTTACAAAATATTGTAGAGAAGATTACTTTCAAAGCAACATAATGAAAAGTTTTAGTCCTTTTTAAATGAATATTATTTTTTATAATAATTTATGCAAAGTATTAATAATATTCATTAGTACAAGTTATGAATTATAAAGGAGAAATATTTTTGTATTTCTAAAAGTAAATCAAATTATTAAGCAGAAAATTTGCTTAAAAATTAATTCTACTAAAAGCTGTTTAAATTTATTTGTCAATTGGTTTATTTGTTAATTCCATTAACTTCCTATTTTTGGTATAATTTTAAATGCATTGAGAACCAACCGGTATAACGAAATGGAATTGGAATAACGAAATGGAACAATCCCAGATTGTTTTGGGAATTTTGTTCTGCAAAATAAACCCAGTCTTAAATATTTTTGCGTGTTTTTTTCTGATCTATTGTTCTTGTTGTATCTTAGATTTAAAATATAATCCTTTGTCAGCCAAATCAAATTTATTATTGAATTTTACATTGAATAATAGAATTAAAAATAAAATTAGTATTTTCTATAAAAATTCTAAGACACACAAATAGGTTATTGAGGTTTTTTTAGTAATATATATTTGAACTATGTGTATAATTTATAAATTAACACATTATTACATAATCAACCTAAAATTATTAAATAAACTAATAGACCTAAAATCCTAGTGGCATTGGCAAATAGAATCTGGTCTACTGGTATTACATTTATAAACTTATATCAATATTTGAAATATTGTTTTGTCTCAGCTTAATTAATATGGAACAATAATACAGTTTATATAACGTGATTTCCATTCTGTCATTCATGACCTTGATGCAGGAGGTTGGCTATTTTGATAATCCAATTAAATTATAATTATAGCTTTGGAACCTTGTCTTATAATTACGTCAAAACTTTATGTAAAAGTTCACTAAAATTTAAAAGAAAATCCTAGAAAATCTAGGAGTAAAAAACTAAGTTCCTGTTGCAGTATTCATTGTCAAGGATTAAAGCGTAACAATACATCAGAAAAGGAGGGAAATACTTCCACTTCATCGTCATTGCTTTAAAAGCTTTTGTCACGAACGCTTACAGTTTCAGCTGAGGTTTAAGCGGTAGCCCTCAAGATCTTTTTCATTATTATTGTTTCTCTTGAGAAAAAGAAAAAGAATATTATAAATATGCATGGTAGAAATGTTGTAAAAATATTCTTCCTTACAATATGATTCAATTTTAGAATTTTAATTTACCTCAATTTCAAAATTTGCAACGATATTTTATTAAATAACTTTTAAATAATGACTAATTATAAAAACACGTAAATTCACAATAAAACATGATCACAAATAACTATGTTCCTCTTAATTTACTATAAAGCTCGATGTATAATATATACATATAGTAAACGTTGTCTGTTTTGGAATAGACACTGTTTAAAGGCTTGCCCCCTCCCCTCAAATAAAAAATGCTGTAAAACCCAAAATTTGGTAATGCTAAACTAATACTCCCAAGTGGGATATCAAATTAAAGGTATTCTTCTCTTAATTACTAATTTACCATTAGATACTAGAAAGTACTATGTTCATGGCCTCGACTCCACCCAAAACCAAAATTAGTAATCATACTGCTTAAAACCACTGGCGAGGCAGTAAGCCGATCTTCTTTACAAAGCGACATGCCGAGAACCACAAATGGGACTGTAGCAGAGTGCCTTGGTAAGGCCGCAGGCCAAACTTTCCCCGCCAGGACGAAGGCCAAGTTCCACTAAGGGGTCTGAGCAGAGCGTCTTGGCGAGGCCATAGGCCAAGCTCCCCAACGAGGCCACAGGCCGAGTTCCACAAAAGGGCTAAAGGCAGAGTCAGGTGAGGCCACAGGCCGAGCTTACTTCATGAGTGTAACGAGTGACGGGGTTGGTACGCGAAGCGAGCAGGGGTGTTCCCTAGTAATTTTATAAAATCGAAAAGTAATATTAAATATTGTAAATATATCGTACAGTTTTGTATTCGAAAAAAATATGTAAACATCATGCGTATTACACTATACAATTAAAAATTTTAAAAAATGAAATAAAACGATGCATTAAAACGATTGCAAGTTTTTATCATTCAATTCATATTGATACACAAATAAACAGGTGCGTATTAGTCGATATATGCTTATGTTTGGTGTTTTTTATAGTAGTTTTGCTACAAGATATATTTGTAAATACTGGCTACACTTATGAAGTTGTAAAATTGTAATATTGCTTAACTAAATTGATTTTGCTTAATGAAGAAAGCATTTTTTAAGTTTGTTAGTATTTACTAAAAAAAACAAACAAATCATTTTAAAAAAATAACAAAATAATCACTTGCATAGAGAAACAATGTCTTTTAAAAGAATAAAAATTAAAAAAAAAATTATCATAGAGAATTTATTGATTACTATTGCATGATAAAATCTTTTTCTCCCTGGTGTTCATGAAAGATATAATTGTTTTTGTTTAGATTTTCAATTTACACGTAAAAAAAACTTTGCTGTATTTTAGTTTTATTATTCCAGTAATAATGAAGATGGAACAATTTTAAATAAAAAATAATAAATATGTGAAACTATAATTATGAATGTTGATGAATTACTGAAGATAACTAAATGGAAAAGAAAAAACATAGCTGGATTTGTACTGACCTGTCAGAAAACACATAAGTATCCTAAACTAACTACCACTCCACCTGTAACTCCACTTCTAGATCCCCGCAGACGAAATGCCCTTTGTGGGTTTATGTGGGTTATTATATGTACATTACACTTCCTCTATGGATTGGTTTATCATCTCTCTTCCACGGTTCTGTTTAGTTCTTGAGTGAAGACGAAACTGTCCACATTGCTGGACTTACTAAGCAAAAGGACTGTAACATATATATGTAATGTGATTTTGTGTTATCACTAAACATTATAGTTTAGTTAGGTGCGGATACATTTTTAAGCCCTATAATTTTGCATGGTTATTAAAATACGTACTTTAATTTGTGTACAATGAAACCTTATCATTAATAAGTTACAAGACTATAATCAATATGTTTCCCCACCTTGGTTACTTTGTCGTTAGTTAAGTTGATAACCGTACTTATGAAACGTAAAATAAAATCCAACACAAAATAATTAAAACGCTATTGACGTTCTGAGATGTAATTGTGATCGTATCTAGTATTTAGGTTAATTAGCAACATAAAACTAAGTGTCTTTTACTCAGCACCTTAGTAGATTTCTCCACTATTTTTATCTCTGGATCACAACTCGAAAAGTATATCTGAATTTAGATTGTAAAGTAAAATTACATTAAAATATGTATCTCAATTTAACTTTAAAAATATAACAGAATAACTTATTGTTGAAGTGTTGTATATAGCAATTATACTTTTTGTATATAAACTAAAAAACATTAAGACATAAGACGTTTATTTCCATTTAAATACATTTAGTACATAGGAATTGTCAATAATACAGTCAATTAAATAAAATTAAATTATTTACAATATATCAATGTTATGGACATAATTCTAATAATTATAGCTAGTTATCATATTATTTAAGTTAAATTAGTGACCCCACCTCAGCATTGAGGAATTCATCCATTGAATCGTAAGCATTATCACACAACAGCCTCTGTCTGTCTACATTATTATCTATCAGAAGAAAATTATGATTAGCAGACAATACCATAACTAATTGCTATTCAGTCATATCCTCCTGATAGGACATGGTAAAAACGTCAAACGCTGATTTAATAAATTACTTATGCACAGTTTGGTTATTTAGAAAATGTGATGCCGTAAAATAAAATAATATGAAACATATTTACTCTGGGTCTGATCAATATATTTCGAGATAATTAGAAATAAAAACTAAACATTAAAGCATGAGTATTGCAATATGTTTATAAGGTAAGGCCGCAGGTCAATCTTTAATATTAATTTAATGTGCTAGAGGAAACCAAGGAGGACTAAATCAAGCATAGAGGATCATTCTGTAGTGAATAATAGGCAGTCGGTTAGTTTCATAAATCATAGAAGCTTACCTTTTATAAATAATAGTTTTCAGCAAAAATATGTAGTACTGAACTCAAATACATAGTAGTCTCCATTATCTATTAAAAAAGACATTATTAAAAAAAAAATATTAATTTAGTTCTATTCACTTTCTTAAGAAATATTTTCAAACATAAATGATAGTTTAACATAAATTATGACAATTCGTTGTGACAAACTATGACAAGATATTACTTATTGTGAATTACTGGAGCCTAAAATAACATACTAATTAATATGGCTGATTCCAACTTTGACCAATGAATGTTCTACAACGAGGTGGACAATGAATGATAATGCAATTAAATGCCCGTAAAAACAACGTCATATGATACAAATGATAAAAGAAGCACTATCCCATATTGGTTATTACTAATAACAGTTTCAGTAGAAAGTTACGTTGAAGAAACACTGACAAAGATTTACATATAATTTATTATTATTATAACATATTTTAGTATAAGACATAATATGTTTGTTATTTGACGTTTTATATACGAGTCAGATGATTTTACCATTGTGAAAAATAATTCAAACATTAAAATGGAAATATAAAAATTTGATTTCTAAAGATATGGTAAAAAATCGTCCAATTTTTTTTGTTCCACTAATTGTCAAATTAAAATAGTTAGCGTGTAACTCATTCTTAAAGTTTCCCATAAATATGGATAAATCTATGTGTATTTGAAGTTTTTAAAAACAACTTATGCAAAATACCTCCCAAAATAATTACAGACATATTATTGTCAATGCCTTAATAGTTGAAAAGCTGTTAACTATTTAAAAACAATAATAAGTAATATGTTCTTGCATTTGACGATGAAACGAATACGAAAAACTCAATTAACCAATCCTAATTTTATGTCATGCACTAGACGTATAATAATAAAGAAAAAAAAATAAATAAAAGACATAGTATAAAACCATGAGCGTATAAAATGTTAATGATCTGTAGGAGCTATAGAATTTTATTGCAATTAACATTAGCTCAATGTATGTGCTGAGCATAAAAATTCAATTTAAGGCGATACATTAAATGATATATGCTTCACATAGTAAAGTTCCACAGAAATTATTTTTTAAAGTATTCTTGTATTAAATTTTATATATGATATACTTGTTCGTAAAATTAAAAAACTAAACTTAATCGAAATAGTGTATTGATGAGTTAAATCCAAATATAATCTGCTCTAAAAACTCAATTAATTATGTGAAACGTTTTACTACTAATTCAAAAACAATATAATTTATTAAGTATTTATTATTTGTCTCCGTCACAGGACTACTGTTATGGTGTGCATAATGCAATGGTAGTTTTCCGAATGTAGCAGTTATTAGTAATAGAAAATTAGCGAAAACGAGAGTTATGAAACATATAATTGATATTAGGTTTAAATTGAAACTTAAATTTAAATTTATACAACAAAAATATAATTGTAAATTACAAATGGATTTAGTTTTACAAAAAAAAAACAATTTTTAGATTTTTTTACTATTCAAACTTAAAATAAAAATGTAATAGACCTTAATAATTACATACAAATTTTGTTTCTTAATTAGCTAAATAGTGTTCATACTAAAGAGGTCAAAGTCTAACTTAATAGGATCATGAGAGTTATTGGTGAACTCTCATGTCAACTCCACTTCTTGGCTGATGTGCAATATAGCTCCTCCAGAGGTAAAACGTCAGGAGGCACTACTCAAAGAATTCAATAGGATGTCGAATGCCCCGCACCTCTCCATTATACAGGATCTCCCACGTTAGAACGGTCGTTTAAAATATATAAACCCACCTCTACATACTGCTTTCCATTTAAGCAGATCGACATTTTCGCCCGATGCTAGCTGGGCCGTAGCGTCGAACAGTTTTGATGGACATATTAAGGTAGGTGGCATGAACCTCCCTCGTTGGGAGTGGACACTGTTTAACTGACGTTGGTAGCTGCAATTACTGGAAGTATAAATTGGGATTGACACTAGATCAGTCATGTTATTGCGGTGAGTCTATCAAAACAACGGATCACGTAGTTACAGAGTGTCCCCTGCGCTCTTTTACGGAGGAATTAGCCAGCATACACAGAATCAGTGAGGCAGGTTTTAAATGGCTTTATGGTTTGGACTTATCTTTGTGACAGGAAATCATCACTTTAATTTTTTTTTAATAATCAATGAATGTATATATATATATATACATTCATTGATTCATTGATTCATCATATATATATATATATATATATATATATAATATCGTGAATTTTGTATATTTATTGAAATATACACCGCAGCTTTATAGTTAATAAATGGTAGCTGACAACAAATCATACGATATATACAAGATAAATCTACTATTAATACATACCTTTAATGGAATGTGTACAACAATGACATAAAATCAATGTAATACAAAGTTTAATAATAAAAGAAGAAACATTTTTTAGACTAGAAGCGACGTAGAATCTCAAACAGCTGCCTAAGGGCGTCATTTCTTAGTGACGATGAGACGTCAGTTAGAACGGCTCCAATCATTTTCAATATTATCCTAGATTACTTCTCTAGGATGGTTTTGTAACTCTGACTTTTTTATGTTAATTTTTGGTTACATCTCACTTGATATATCTTTACCCCATTCATCTTTATTACATAAATTTGATTAATATAAAAATGTAACATTAACTCCTCAATTCTTTATGACTACTAATCATTATCCTGGTCACTATACATTGCAATACTATATCCAGTTCTAACTATAGAAAACTGTATATATTTCATATTTACTTAATCATTTATGTTTAGTAAGTAGTGTTTAAAGCAAATTAAACATAGTCAGTCCTTGTTAATGTGGGCAACTATTTTCTTTAGAACTTGACTTAATGAACATTATATGATGCCTAAGTGATCCTATAGCCATCCATGAAAGCATTTTTGTGTTTTATTTGTATATTGATTCCACATAGTTGATTGTAGTTTTTGGATAACATTATACCCACTTGCTTATCATAATTTCACAAACCAAATATCAGTGCCATATCTCCATCGCTACTACATAAACACCTCTATCCTCGCTTGTGTTCTTGAACAGACAACTCAATCAAGCTCGTCGATATCATAATATATGGTAAAGTAATTAACGAGTTGCACCACTAAACAGATTTAAGAGGTACATTATTAGTGGAAGGCAATTAGTGGCACTGTTTAAATTTTCTAACAAGCTAATTCCATCCTTATGCATATTTAGGCAAGGGTTTTTTTCTTTTCTTTTGCAGTGCGTAATATCCTTTAAAAAATTAATATTAAAATGCTTCTCGTAAATTTGCTGCACATAATACAACTCAAAACTAAGGTTAAAACCTAATATATACCTGGAGGTACTATCCATACTCGTATTTTAGTACTAATACCGAGCAGCCTAGGCTACGATGATTTAGTATTATATTCAGTCACTGGACGAAAACTCGAAGTATTTCAAGGGAATTCGGTCAATATTGCCTATCCGTCTCTAAAATTAATTTTGTTTCATATCTACATAGGATGAAACTTGCAAAATTCCTATTTTAAAATATTAGGTACAACACTTTCTGTATGGGAATTAAATAAGTCTATATAGGGAAATTTAGGAGTAAAATGGCTTATGACAGAGTGTGAGGCAAACAAAACAGTTACAAGATTCTTGAAAATTGTTTATTTAGTTATAATTTATTATAAACGTTGTAATAAAAGTATTTCTTTAACATTTTAACCTTTAATTCAACTATTTACAAGCGCCAATATTTTGGGGTGGAGGATTAATTTCATGCCTCAGTGAATTGTTATTAGTTTTTCTAATCGAACGGTTTTTCGTCATACGAACACAGTCCCGCATGACCAGAGATACGTAACGAGTTTCCGGATCAATTGGGATTGTGTTGACGAAGCTTGTTCTGACCGCATCAAAATGTAGTTTTTACCACTGCGCTTGGGTTTTAAGATTATTTTTTTGCTATACTCGAGCTTTATATGTTAAGGTTGACATTTTTAATTTTTCTAAAGTAAATATTAGTTATTATGCGTCTATAATATTGCTACAGGAGAATATTGATCGGTTTATTTTTATAATTATTACGTTGACATAAAAATACTGAGCTTTTACTATAAATATTGTGGCCAATAGCACATTTCCCACAGTTAATTATGTATTGATTAATTGTCGGCAATGGTGGCGCGCTGCTGTAACCCAGCTACTTGACGACCAAGAGTGTTTGTGAGATTGTAGGCGATAGGTTCCACGCACGGTCCTCTTAATACCAACACAGCGTCCAATCAATGGTTGCCATCGACTTGGACGCTACTCGAGCAGTCTGGGGTGTCCAGGTTGGATGGTAGTCAATGTTCAGATGTTTTTTAGGGAAGTGAACTGAGTGTCAGACTTGTCAGTCAGCTGAGAATCAGACTAACACCGCGTGGTTCGGATTCCATGTAAATCTGTAGGTCTCATAGTTGCCCTGGCTATTGGGCTATTAATAAATACTCCTTTCTGAGCTATGTCAAACTCAGATAGTAAGTATGACTACACTCGTTCATCTACACTTATCACACTAATTTACCGCTCATATTCACCCATATCTCTACTATCGGCATCTTAGAAATGAATAACAAATAATAATGAATTGAACCATATTTTGCTTTAAAAATATCTATGATTTCGAAAAACCATAGCTATGTTTTTTTTTTTTTTTTTTTTTTTTTTTTTTTTTTTTTGGGGGGGGGGTTTGGAATGCTTATTTACATATCGTTCTGTACTTGAGCCATTTATAATATAAGTGTAATTTTATCAATTATACAGTGTTGTAAAAATGAATGGAGTATATATATTATTTTTAAAACCGTTGAAATAAATATAATGGTACTTTTTAGTTAAGCTATTGTTTATATACTAAATATTTAGACATATTATAACATTCTTTTCGCAATTCCGGGGTTTGGTCCACTAAGGAGGTCTAAACAATTTAAAATGTATCCCTAACCTCAAGTTATACCTAGCTTTAAATGTCTTTGTTTGGATAAAACAAAAGTGCCGACTTGTGGTGAAAAGGATAACCCATTTAGAAAATACAGCCACTAACAGAATTTAATGTCATATACCTAATACCACTTAGGAACAAGGATAACATAGTTATTATCTATTGCTGTTTACAGCTATAATATAACAGACAAAATACGATAAATTAATTCATTTCCTCAAAAAAATTATTTGAATTTTACTTTGTATACAAATTAAATTTGAGCAATACAATTTAACAATTTTCTTTTATAAAACAAAACAGTACAACATCTATTGACATTACACAAGAAGTAAAAAATCTGTGACACTTTTATTAATCTGGTTACACTTTAAATTTACAATTTTTTAAAGTTTTAGAAAATACAACATTTTACATGTGCTAACCAAATTGAACATAATATATCTGTAAATCATTTAACATATTTTTGAGTTTGTTACCAACTGGAAATACTGAACATGTTAAAAGTTCTGCTGTAATTTTCTTAACTTTGAGAATCCTACAAGTATTTTATTTGTTTTCCCTTTGCTTCCAGGTGTTTACTAAAATTAAAGTTGAGTCACATGATTTCTTATAATTTTTCAATAAACAGCTGTTAATTAAAATGAAAGTTGAGTCACCAGCATTTTTACAATACTGTTTTACGATTTAATAGTAATTCTTTTTAGTAATTTTATTAACATAAATTATTATTAAATTTAAAAACGGTATTGCAAACGATTGTTATTGATTCAGTGTATGTCTTCTTATATTATAAGCTACAGTTAATTTATATTTTTACAAGCAATAATCTTTCTTACAATCACTACCCAGTTAGATGTAATCCAAACAAAATTCTTCATTAAAAGTGCAAATTAAATTGAATTGTAATCGAAATTATAAAACCTTGCCATAATTACAAAATGTTGACCATAAATCCAAACTAAACAATTTATTCCATTATGAGTAGCTTATTAAAATAATTGGTAAAATTTTAAGTCATTTGAATTACTTTTTAACAAGTTCATACTTTTATAAATTTATTATTCTAATATGTATACTTTTCTAATGTCCATTAATAATTTATACTCAACTTTGAGAACTAGCAATTTTTTATGTTATATATAGCGGTAAACAAATATTTAATGTTTAAAAATGTTTATGAAAAGACTTTGTAAACTGGTCATAAAGCTCTTTTAACCACTTTTTATTTAAAATCGTCGTGAAACTGTCCAAGCCAGAAGTATACCAGTCCACTTACAGTTTTAGTGTTTTAAGTATTGCATTTAGTTATTTTACTGCCTTTCCCAGTGCTACAATATGCTACATATATTGATTGAATAACTTACATCATACATGTAAAATGTAATGTTACAAGTTCACGTCGCGCAACACAATATTATAGTACAATACAAAGTACAAAAAGCAAAAATATATCAAAATACAAGCACAATATATACAAATACTTGCAAAACACACTTTACATTCATAATTTGAAACAAATATTTGTACAATTTAAATGCCACTGTTGTTGAATATTTTATTTGTAGTAATAATTTAAAAAATGTTACCTAGTGAATTCGTAATACATTTCTAAAATTTTGATATTATAAGAGTATCTTGTGCATGAATGTACGCCATCATATTTTAATGATAATAAGTTACATGAACATATAAACATCCACAATGAATGACTACTACTGTATATTGTTTCTTTATATTTTCAATTGCAAACAGTTTTTTTAAATATTATCTTTAATAAAATTTACGAATTGAATATTTTTAGATAAAATATAAAAACTATTGTTATGTATGTAACATAGACAGTTTATGACAAATTTTGAAAAAAATACATAAGATAATCATTTAAAGGAAACGTTTTTCTACTAAATGAAGAAACAAAATACCAGCTATCCTATTTAGATTAGAACAATTGTTTTAATATGTTGTGCTTTCAGCTAATTTTATCTGTTTGGCAACATTGTTATTAATATCACAGTTTATGTAATATACGTTATTGAATATTTATATTTATTATAATAGATATTTTCTTTGTTAAACTAGTTTTACGACTAGAGTGTACACAACTAATTATTCATTGAGCATATGTTTTATGTATTACATGGGTTAAACTCTAGCATCAGTTTCATAAAAGTTACATTTAATATTAATTAATTTATAATATTTGTTTTTGAATTACAACATATTTTCCTTTAGCCTATTTACAAAAGTTCACTCGGTTATCGTTAACATTATTATCTCGTAAATTTACAAGAAGATGATTTCAGTTTTAAAGAATTACATTTAATAAAATGCAAAAAAAGTAAAATTGTAATTCGCTTCTTAAAAGGCGCGAGTGTTTAGCAACAAAAAGTATTGTTGTTTCTTTTTATTTTTTTATTTCGCATTACACTAATGTTCACCTTTACGAAACTTGGTTAATGTTAAGTTTGCTTGCTACTTGCTAACTTTACCGATAAGTGGATGTTGTCCTGAAATCGTCGTCTGAACGTTGTAAGTGCTCTATGGCCATGCCTTAATTAATTCTCCCCTAACTTCAAGTCAAAAGGCGTTTATAGGTACTAGAAACTAATACTATGCCCATAATACTATGCCCATAATATTATGCCCATAATACTATGCCCATAATACTATGTCCATAATACTATGCCCTTAATAATATGCCCATAATACTATGCCCATAATACTATGCCCATAATACTATGCCCATAATACTATGCCCATAATAATATGCCCATAACACTATGCCCATAACACTATGCCCATAACACTATGCCCATTACACTATGCCCATAATACTATGCCCATAACAATATGCCCATAATACTATGCCCATAACACTACGCCCATAATACTATGCCCATAACACTCTGCCCATAATACTATGCCCATAACACTATGCCCATAACACTATGCCCATAATACTATGCCCATAACACTATACCCATAACACTATGCCCATAACACTATTCCCATAACACTATGCCCATAATACTATGCCCATAACACTATGCCCATAATACTATGCCCATAATACTATGCCCATAACACTAAGCCCATAACACTATGCTCATAATACTATGCCCATAATACTATGCCCATAATACTATGCCCATAATACTATGCCCATAACATTATGCCCATAACATTATGCCCATAATAATATGCCCATAATACTATGCCCGTAATACTATGCCAATAATGCTATGCCCATAATACTATGCCCATAATACTATGCCTATAATACTATGCCCATAATACTATGCCCATAACACTATGCCCATAACACTATGCCCATAACACTATGCCCATAACACTATGCCCATAATACTATGCCCATATAACTATGCCCATAATACTATGCCCATAATACATTCCTACCTTTCTCATAACCTGAGTATGTTAAGTTGTTATATTAAAATATATAAAGAAAATATGTTATGTATAATTTTACTCAACAATCACATAATATTCAGCATAATTCGGGCAATATGAATAGGACAGCTGTTGTATTTAAATTTAATGTAGTTAACGCTCATTGTAACTTTATTCAATACTATAGAAAAGCACCAATTTACAAAACTTTTTTATTTTAAGTTGAAAAAGTGACTAAATAGAGTTATTGAAAGAAATTCATTTGCATAAACAATTTAAACATAAATACGTTGCAATTTGGCTTTGGGCGGTATAATGTTGGTTTATTAGTGATTCATTGAAAGAAACCAAATTATTTTTTAAAAAATAATAACTTATTTAACAAGTACTAAGTTCATTATTTTGTTATTAAACTCAACCAACAAAAACAAAAGCTTGAAGATATTTGTTTTGATAAACATGTGTGATGAAATGTAGATGGCTGATAGTATTTAAAGTTAAATTTTGGTCGTAGAGACATTTTAATGTTTAAGAATCCCTAGCATATAACATTCTCCTCTAAGCTTCTAGCACAGAAAAATCTTTAAAGGGTTTTATATTCAAAAATAAACACTTACTCATAAAAGCAAAGTGGTAATGACCACCTCATAGTTGTGTTTACCTTCCCATACACCCAAACAATTGGCATTAATGGTGATCGTTCCACCCTCCCATACATATAGAATGGTTATAGCCCTACCATACACCCATACATACTGCAATGATGACTTTCACAGTTACTGATTCACGCACGGTAATGGGTTCTCTCCCACCCCACCCTACACTTAAAGATAAGGTATTCCTTTCACTCAAACATACACGTACATTGATGGTAGTCCACCCATACACGTACAGAGATAGTTAACTTCTCATTAGGAATCAGTGATGGTGGGTGACCCACACGTTCAGTAAAAAAAGAGTGCTGAACCGTCTCACATGCCATACAACTACGTGGTCTCAACTACAGCCACCCACAATATATCCAAAATTTTACAAGCATATAAGCTATAAACTATAAACCTATCAGTACAAATACTTTCGTAATAACCTCATTTTAAACATTATTTGATAAAAGATCCGTTGAAAAAACTTAACCATTCAACTAACAGTTAAAATAATATCCAGTTATATTATAAAAATACATTTGTATAATGGTAGTATTAATAAAAAGAACAATTTACTTATGAATAAATATCTACTGTAATACATTACTCCCTTTGCATAATTTCTGTTCGTAAGTTAACAACAATCTATGAGAGGATTAGGGCTTTCTAAGACAGTCCTTGACATCAAAGTTTAAACAGATTTAGACGTAAAGCCTGCTATAGAATGCCTAACACTGAAGTTTCCCAGACACAAAGTTAGATGATTTATAAATCCCAAACTAAAACAACTACATTAAATTTAATATATCTAAATCTGCTATAATTTACGCTCATCAAAGCGTATCGTGTATGTTAATTACTCTGGTTCAGCAATTAAAAAAAAGGGCTGGACAAAAATATGGAAACGTTTCACAACGTTTATATTACTTCATTTGTAAAAGTGAAATCTTCTACATGATCATAGTTACAAAGAACATACTTTTTGATGCCATTAGCAAAATTTCATCTTTTCTAGGAGGCGGCCCACGAAATCTTCATTATAATCCTAGGTGGAGTTCATTATTGCTGCAAAGGTCTATTCAAGATAAATTAATTGTCGCAAACCGGACCTCGAAAGGTTTATCCTTTACAGAGTAGCGGTCATTTGATTTTCAAAGTAACTAGTTTGCACAATATTTGTCTCCTCTATTTAATGGTTGCAAGTAAATTATTCTGATAAAAAAATCATTTATCAAACACAATCAGTCAAATAAATTCGATTATCAAATTATTAATGGAAAAAATAACGTTGTTGTAAAAAAGCATTTCAATTATATTTTTTCCGCTCTGTTTACATATTATTTTTTTAGCACTAGTTAAAAGCAATTGTTAGAAATGTTTTAATTCCTCTTGTATCTCTGTAACCTGTGGCTAAATAAGAGAAGGTATTGAGGATACTGTAAGTGGTAGGTTCTATTATGAGTCTCAAAACACCAACAGTATGTCCACTCAATGGTTGCCATCGACGTGGTAACTATTAAAAATATCTGGTGTGTCAATATACTCAAGGTGTTGATTCAGGGGTGGTCAAGGTTTAGATGTTGAATTTACTCCAAACTTCGTTACCTGTCTTTGACCTTTACAATGGTAAATTACACCATCACTAATGACAGTAACGAAGTTCATATTTATGTTTGTAGAGTGTCAGACTGCCGTCCAACCGACGTAAGGTAACGATGTTTACAGGAGCGGGAGCAGCCTTCCGGCTAACAATGCCTATTAACGCCATACTACGTTACCTGTCTTTGACCTTTACAATGGTACAGTTACACGATCACTAGCGTCAGTAATGAAGTTAATATTTCGGTTTGTAGAGTGTCAGACTGCCGTCCAACCGACGTAAGGTAACGATGTTTACAGGAGCGGGAGCAGCCTTCCGGCTAACAATGCCTATTAACGCCATACTACGTTACCTGTCTTTGACCTTTACAATGGTACAGTTACACGATCACTAAGGTCAGTAATGAAGTTCGTATTTCTGTTTGTAATGGGTCAGACTGTCGTCCAACCGTCGTACGGTAACGATGTTTACAGGAGCGGGAGCAGCCTTCCGGCTAACAATGCCTGTTTACACCATACTTTGTTACCTGTCTTTGACCTTTACAATGGTACAGTTACACGATCACTAAGGTCAGTAATGAAGTTCGTATTTCTGTTTGTAATGGGTCAGACTGTCGTCCAACCGTCGTAAGGTAAGGAAATATACAGTTGTACGATTTATATGTACGGTCACACTATTAATCATGTGATACTAGGGATGTAAAAAACAGTTAACATACATTTTTATGAATATATTAAAATCGTTTATCATTTCATACCAATACTATCAGTACACCAATATTATTAAACCGAAAATTTTGTTTAAGAACACATTATTCACATTAGTATGAACTGTTGACAGATGAGTCTAAATATTTTTTTTTAAGTTGTGATTTTTACAGTCTAGATAGCCTCTATAAGAAAATCACTCATAATTTGTTTAAACATACATAATTCACTAATTTAGGTATTTTATACTGTCACTGTTAAATGATAAAAATGTTTATGTTTTAATTTGTGGCAATATAATTATAATAGTAATTAATCAGTTGGCTCAAGAGATTCTAAGATGAGTCAGACTTGTCAGTTAGCTGAAAATCAGACCAACACTACGTGGTTCGGTTTCCACGTAAAGCTGTAGGTCCCATAGTTTATTAATATCCCCATGGGCGTTGGGATATTAATAAATTGCCCTTTCTGAATAACAGTTGAACTCAGTTATTAACCAGACTACACTCCTTATCATCATTCAGATTTGCCTTAAATACGCACGATGTTGTGTCGCGTCTTATATGTAAAAATGTAAGATTAGACTACTCATGAGCCAACTGAAACATACTACGCGTTACTAATATATTAGTCAATAGTTAATTTTTTGGTTCTTCCTACATTAAACATTCAAGTTATATAAATCTTATTGTTTATTAGCCCTTCTTCGTGGTATGGTATTTTCATTTACTTAAAAATGTGTTGTATTTGTTTAACAAAAAAGTAAGGAACATTGTTTAGGCTATTATTTAGAACGGAAATTCATGATAAATTGTATATAATATTATTTTTATTAAGGCACTATGACGTAATATAATACTTTAAATAAGAATAGGCCACTAGTACTTAAAGTACAAAGCATTGTAAGGGAAGAATGTGTAGGATATGAGGCGGAGAATACTGTCCCTTTCAGTGTCGACACTTTAAAAGATCGTACTCACGAACTTATAAAATGGTTTCTCAGAACATCTTTTCTTTGTATCCTATGGTGACAGAATACTGAACAAAAGTAGGTAAAAAATCTTTGAAAGTGACATAATGAAATAATGTTAATACCAATAATTAATTATTGTCCTCTTAATAACGACACGGCGTCTACTCAATGGTTGCCATCGACTTGGACACTACTAGAGTAGTCTGGGGTGTCCATGTTGGATAGTAGTCAAGGTTCAGATGTTTTTTAGGGAAGATAACTGAGTGTCAGACTTGTCAGTTAGCTGAAAATCAGACCAACACTACGTAGTTCGGACTCCACGTAAAGCTGTAAGTCCCAAAGTTGCCCTGGCTATTAGGTCATTAATAAATAGTCCTTCCTGAGCTAAGTTGAACTCAAACAGTAACAATGACTACATCTACACTTCGGCTATATTCAAATATTCGTTAAAAATTTTATATAAAATGCAAAAAAATTGTATTGTTTCACCTAATATATCCGGTAAGTGATTGTTCCATTGAATTAGGTATTGTCTGACTAAATCTCTACGATCGGCGTCTTAGAAATGAATAATAGTTAATAAATTGTCAATGGCAGTGTCAAAAAGGCAAATCGGTGTTCCTTTATATTTTACAATGTTTTCCTTATAAATCTTAAATATACTATTCAATTACAATAAAAGGTGTTGACGGCGTAGTGGCACAGTGGCTAAGGCTTCGGACAGCTGAAGGCGGGACCCAAGGTTTGAATCCTTGTTCACCCTTGATTCAAATCTAAGGAGACTAATAGTTTTTCAGCAATTGAAAAAAACTCTTGAAAAACCTCATTAAAAAAATCAACCAAAAAAACTCAACTAAAGAGATTCAACTAAAACCTCAACTAATAAACTCAACTAAAAAAACTAATCTGAAAAACTCTACAAAAACTCAACTTTAATTAGGTTAATAATAAAACTCAACTAAAAACACAAGAAGAAACTAAAAAAATCAAATCAAAATCTCAATAAAAAAACATTTTATAATGAAACTACTTAACTTATTTAACCTATTATAATGTATATAATAAAAGGTAACATCCTATAACCTTTATTTAATCAACAAGTCCTTTTAGGATGGTCAAAACTGCATTCCTTGAATAAAGTATACGCACAGGCCCCCAGACCTATCGCAACTGGTGAGTGATTTTTAAATATAGAAATTCTTTAAACATTTTAATCAGCAACTAAATCAACGAAAAACACCTTATCAAAATATCAAGTATGTATTTTTACTTTATTTTAACTTCAAATGTTCATTTATAATTTAATAGGCTATAAAATGCAAAGAAATTGTATTGTTTCACCCAAAATATCCAGTAAGAGATTGTTCCAGTGCCTTAGGTATTGCCTGATTAGTTTAAACCCAAGCATATCCATCCACATATAAAAGAACTATTAATTATTTTTGTCTTGCTATATTTATTCAGTTCGTACTGGATTTGTACCAACACTTTCTATGCTAATTAAAAAACTATTTATATTTACTCCACAATATTCCACTATTGTTGTTGATGCCAGAATATTTCTAGGATTGCGTTATCTAGATAAATATAAAAACGTTACAATAATAGTGTACTAATATACTGTTGATTTGTTAAGTACACAGAAAACGAACAACTGAAAAGCTTTACTGAGACGTAAGGTTTAGCCATCGATAAATAAAAAGAAAATTGAAGTCCTTGAAATGCCAAATAACTCGACGTAGTTAATTCATTATTGTTATTTTATATGGTTATATAAATCTTGAATAAAAAAAAAAATGGTACAAAAATTAATTAAATTAACGTTGGTTAATTTAATTTATTAGGAACTTTATTGTGTCGAGTTACTTTATATTAGAGTCCTTACGTGTGAAAGCCCCTGACTGATTGATAATGACTTTTCAAAAAGCACAAAACTTAGAAATGTGAAATTCGTCTCATTTTTCTTCGTGTTTATTAGACGTGCAAGAACAAAGGGTTCTTTAATATTTTATCTCTAAATAAAAATCTACCCAAATTGAGTTTGCAAAATACCACTTTTTTCGCACTTTCTCACTGTGTACTGAATCTACACAATGGGCTAGAGTGTATTGTGCCCAAGTAGTTATGATGAACGATCTCTGTAGCTACAGAGAATCGATGAGGCGTTACTCGCCTGTGACCTGGAACGTTTCAACTGACCATTGTCATTTACCAAACTACCCAGTCGTAACTCGATATTTGGTTATCTACTAATATAGTTCATATAAAACAGTGTTGGTTTATTTAAGGTATAACAAATATAAATAATTTATTGAATTATATTCGTAATGTACAAAATAGTAACACAAATCTGTAGTGTACTAGTTAAAATTTTTAAGCTTAATTTTTTCAATTCTCTAAACGGACAATCCATTTATTTTTCATAGTATTTTGACACATTTAATAGTTCATGATTATATACAGTAATGTACATTGTACTGAACGGTAAGGCTATGAATAACGTTCATTAACATCACAGCACATAAGTATTTAAAAGGCCTAAGAGTCGTTTTAGTTTATCCGTATTTAGTATTTTCAAAATAAAACTAAGTAGGTATATTTCACACGATTACTTTCTTTACACTACCAATAATTTTATTTTTTAAATAATAAAGTATTACCAAGTTGCATATTAATTATTATAATGGTTTCATGTCAGTTTTTACCAGATTCTATGACTATTCTTTAAAGAGTCTATGTGAAAGTATTAAATTTGTTCATGTGAACACACTTTTACTCGGTTAAAATTCCTGAATTTTCGTAATGGATCTGTGTACAGAAATAATAATGTCCGAATCGGCCTCCCTAAACGTAGAAAGGTATTTTTACTCAGGGATGAATATTTTCGTCAGCACAGAGTCCCGACACCATTATTTTCACTATTCTTTATCAGGATTTTGTCCTAAGGTCACAGCATACAAATTGCTTTAAAGATGCTGAATCAGCAGTGAGGAACACATTTTCAAACTGCCATCCTATAAATTAAGCACGAGATAGTAAGGTGTAACAAGTTCTGAAATTGTGTTTCGAGATTGCATATTTAATTAAATTACTAAAAACACCTCATCAAACTCAATGTCTTAAGACTCATTCAAATCCATCTAAAGGAGCAAAACTGTAGTGGAGTAAGAAAGCAGAATAATCACTGAATAAAACTCGAAACATGGCTGGACGCTTCTTTTCATACGAAGTAAAGTTGTTTTAAACAACTTAGAACTCCTACCTTAGAATTCATCTCCTTGAAATTCACTCCTATCATAATTAACTTCCTTCTTTTACCTTACAACGGTTTTTTTAAAGTGAATTTTCTATTTATTAACACAATAACAACATAAAAGTTACGCTGATACACGCTAATTAAGGGTTACGAGTGTATTTGAAGATTTACATGTGTTTATGTATTTTATGACAAATTGTGCCCATTTATAATTATTTTTCTCGTACGTTGATGACATGTTTAAATTAGGCTAATTTTAGTTAAACATTAGCATCGTACTAATTCATCTTTATAATATTGTACATCATTTTTATGTGAAACTAATAAAAACTCTATTATACGATAACATTTCTAAATTTAGGAAACGCAAAAATCGATAGTAAATAAACAATATTGACATATTACTCTAGCTATAGTATATAATCTTACGTTGATACAGATTCTATTGTAAATACAAAAAGCAATCTCATTGTCTACGTAGAAGACCAGACAGTAGATAATTGTACTATGCCAAATAACACAGCTGATTTAATTTCACCACTCCATTAAAACTAATAAATAAATAAACTAATTATAAGAGGTTGTAGTAAAAGATTCAAGGAACATATACCAAAAAACAAACATCAAAATTTATCAACATTTGCTGAACATTTAATTCAAGAAAATATTAATATTTCATCAATTGTAGAAAATTTAGACATTATACAAGATAACATGTTCACCTAAATGTCAAAAACTAGATGCTATTGAAATATTTTACATATACAAAAACACAAGAGAAAACCTATCATTATTACTCAACGGTCAAATAAAATGTCACTCAATTATCATGAAGATGTAAAATTATAACATTTAACAAGACCTAAAACTTATCCATCTACATTTATATTTAAATTATTAGAGTGTCAGCTGTTTAATTAATTATTCTAAAGTTAAATATTGTTATTACCTTATTCCATTCTGTTCAACATTAAATGGATGGTCTTTCGAGACAGAAATCGATTTTCAATATTAAAAAACCACAAAGATTGCTAAGTGTTGATCTTATATATATATATATATATATATATATATATATATATATATATATATATATATATATATATATAAAGATCAACTGAGATCTTGACTGAAGAGTATCTATCATCATCGAGCGTGGCTGATCCTTAGATTGGTGACCGGTGAGGGATCTTATCCTGTTTGCAGTGCACTCACTCTTTCTCTCTTTTTTTTAAGGAAAGACAGATCTTCTTTGTAACCTTACTCTGCCCATTCATCATACACTATTGATCTGTGTTATGGCCTTACCCAGACAGAGAGACAACCACAGATAGAGTAAGGGAACGAACCTGTTCAGTAGAAGGTGAATATTATTGATAAATCTTCCAGTCTAGGCCGGATTCGAACCAACGTTATCTCTAACCCAAGCTCAAAGTCCTTTCGCATTAGACCACTCAGCCAACGGCTCTGGTGGTAGTTTAGAAGTCGTACGTTTGTTCCCCATCATCTTATCAATTTCAAACTTGTTTGTGCTTTTACAAAAAAATATTTATTCACTTCTTTTTCTTACTGAAGTGGTATACTATTCTTGTTGCTCTAAATTATTATATACTTTTATGTTAATTTGTTTAGTTTATCCACATGTTTTGTTGTGGTCACATTTCAATAGTATTTTCTTTTAGTATTAATCGTTTTTTTTTTTTTTAGCAATCAGGTCCTCAATATTACATCTTATGTCTTGAAATTTACTGTATCTAATCATGAAATGTTAAATGTGTCAAAATACTATAAAAAATAAATGAATTGTCCGTTTAGAGAATTGAAAAAATTAAGCTTAAAAATTTTAACTAGTAAACTACAGATTTTTGTTACTATTTTGTATATTACGAATATAGTTCAATAAATTGTTTATATTTGTTATACCATAAATAAACCAACACTGTTTTATATAAACTATATTAGTAGATAACCGAATACCGAGGTACGGCTAGATAGTTTGGTAAATAACAATGGTCAGTTGAAACGTTCCAGGTCAGAGGCGAGTAACGCCTCATCGATTCTCTGTAGCTACACAGATCGTTCATCATAACTACTTGGGCACAATACACCTTAGCCCATTGTTGAACTTTCATCATACCCTCGATAATAGATTACGTACTAAACAAAGATTAGTATATCACAGTGTACAACTTACATAGATTATGTAATATACTAACTAAATACCAGGAATACACTGAACGTATTTTTGAAATTCTAATGGAAATGAAAATAATGATTCAATCATGCAAATGTTTTAAATTATACAATAAATATAGAGCAAACAAAGGGAAAATCTGAAAATAGTTTCTAGTCAAGTAAAAATATAACAAAAATTGATATCTTCTATTCTAACTTTAATTAATACAAATTATTTATCATTTAGGCTGACCAAAATTTAATTCTTCAAATAGAATTATTTCTAAATAAAATATAAAATAGAGCTAAATCACATCCATATACAATATTATGAATGGCATTACACTTTCATAACAAGAACAAAATGTAAAGGTTTTAGTAATAACATTGCTGAGATAGAAGATAAATAAGTACGTTTGTAGTTTTTTACCCGATTATAAATTACAAGAAATTAGAATAATTTCGCAAAAAATATATTTTATTTACTAAAATCAAAAGTTGATACTTAAAGTTTTATTTTGTTCAATATTTATAAACTTGTTGGTTTTATTTAGTCATTTATTTAACTAAAACCAACTGATAGTTATGTTATAACTCTATATTTATATAAAATTTAATTCTAACTTCTATAATTTTCTATTGACTTAATAAGACAGTCTCTTTCAATGAATATTTCTGCTCTCTAGGTTTTCAAGCTATATGTTTTATGTAAAATTACATTATTATATTTTTAACCACACATACTTGTTGATATCTTGGTTTTCAGAATAACATTTTGAGTGTATAAAGCTTTTTTATTTTTATCTTTTTTTATTGCGTTGGTTAATATTTACGTGAGCATCTAAGGTTGACATGGTGTGAACAGTTTGAAATGGCAAATTTATAACTAAACACTAATTTAGCCATATACATATTATTTCATTAGCAGCTTTGAAGATGTGTATATGCAGAATTATATAAATAATTTAAAGTTACGTTTGATTTTATACCACATGTAATATTTAAAGAACTATCCATTTTAACAAATTGCAATGTATAGCCTACATTCATAATATAATAATACTTCCAAAAAGTTGCCTTGGAAGACTCTTCTAATATGTATTGCATATTTATCAAATTTTGTAAAACCAGCTTTGGCATATTAAAGTTTGTTATTATTTTTGATAAGACTTGCATTCTTCTTCTTCCTTCGATTTTGGCCTACTATGAACAACGTGAAATAACTTCTCATGATTGATTTTCTCTCTTCTTTCTTTCCTTCCAGTACTCTTTCATTCTTTCTCCATGCTGTTTCTTTCTCTCTTCCGTCCATTTTGCTCCTGTTTTCTTTTTTGCCTTTTCTTGAAAACCCTGGAATCCTTTGATCTTCTTTCTGAATTCTTCTCTTCTCTCCACCTCTTCTCCATCTATTTCCATTTCTTCCATGTCTTTCCTGACCTCCTTGATCCATGTCATCTGAGTTTTGGGGTTTCTATCGAAGTAGTTGAATATTCTCTTCGTCAATCTTCCTTCGTCCATTCTTTTAATATGTCCGTAGAAGGTTACTCTTCTTCTTCTTATTGTGTCTGTTATTTTTTCTGTTTTTTTGTAGATCTCTTTGTTGCTTCTCAGTTTCCATTTTCCATCTTCATATTTTGGTCCCAGGATTTTCCGTATAATTTTTCTCTCCTTTTTTTCTATCTCTTCCATTTGTCTGGCTGTGTTTAGCGTAAGGCATTCTGAAGCATAGAGGCCTTCTGGTTTAATAACTGTATTGTAGTGTCTTAGTTTTACGTTAATGGATATAGACTTTTTATTATTATATTTTTTGTCAATTGGAATGCCAGTTCCATTTTTCTTGCTCTTGCACGGACTGCTTCTTTGTCCAGGGCATTTGATTGGATTAATTCTCCCAGGTATTTGAACTTGTTGACCCTCTTGATTTTACCATATTTTGTAGTGATCTGTCTTGGTGCATCTTTTCTGTTTGTCAAATATTTTGTCTTTTCATATGATATTTGTAATCCAGACTTCTCTGCTGTCTCTTTCAGTATATTGATTTGTCTTCTAGCGTCTTCCATGTTTTCTGCTATTCTTCCTTTTTTTAATTTGGGAATTTCTTCCTCCTCCATTCTCTTTCTCCATTCTCTCATTACCTTCTCCAGTACACAGTTGAAGAGTAGTGGGGAGAGCCCATCTCCCTGTCTCACTCTTTTTTTGATCTCAAACGGTTGTGAGATCTCTCCCATAAATTTTACCTTTGACTTTGTGTTTGTTAGGGTTTTTCTTGTGATTGCGATTGATTTGTCATCGGCTCCGAATTCTTCCAAGGTGTTGAATAGTGTCTCTCTATCTATAGAGTCGTATGCTTTTTTGAAGTCCACGAATGTCACGTGTATGTCTTTGGCCCTTAGTCTCCTGTACCTTATTAAGGGTTTCAGGTATAGTATCTGTTCGGCACAGGATCTTCCTTTCCTGAATCCTCCCTGGTAGTCACCTAATTGTGGGTCCAGTTGGACCTCCAATCTGTTTTGTAATGCTTTGGATAGGATCTTGTATGTTACTGATAGTAGTGAAATTCTTCTATAGTTGTTTGCATCTGTTTTCTCTCCTTTTTTGTGTATTGGATGGATCATAGCTGTTTTCCATTCTTCTGGTATTTCTTCCGTTTCCCAAATCTTTTGTATTATTTTAAAGACTTGCATTATTATAAAAAAAAATTCATTTATGAAGAATAAAATGTAATAATCATTGTTACTATTTAATGATGTGGAATAATAAATAACTTTAATATGTGTACTGTATTCTCACTAAGATGCTGTCCTCACAGCTTTATTGTGTTTTCCATTAACAATTAGTGGTTGAAGTTTCTAGGCCAAGGGACACAATTATACAGCCAAGTTAAGGCCACTCATTTTGCCCCTATAATCTTCCCTGACTAAAACACTAACAATCAGTATACGTTATGTGACAAAACATACATACCGCTGTCCCCATGTTACAAAATCCATCATAATATGGACCATATTGTTTTCTTTTTCCGCCAAATAATGATTAAATACATGTATGCTGATGTGATCATAATTTCTTGTATCATTTAACTCAAAATGAATTTATATATATAAACATATTTGAAATAGTTTTATAAATTACATTACACACATAATGTAAAACACTAATTAATGGGAATTTTTAGTAATTCCATTTTGTTGCTTTCAACATCCTTTCAAATTTATTTTACATCTTATCGAATAATTTAGTTGAATAAAAGAGTCCAATATTTTCACTGCAATATTTTCCATATTAGGATAATCTTAAAGAGAGTAAATATAACAAAGCATGTATCAGAAAATATATTAATTGCGTGTTAATGACTCACATACGCACCAATACACGTGCTATGGTTTTGAACACGGTGTAATAATGTAATGAGGAGAATTGACTCACCCACCCACCCATACATACACGTGCAATGTATTATTATGACAATACTAATGTACGTGTAGGGGGTGGGTAGAACATTCAATACTACTGTAACTTTGGGTTTTGGTGAGTTGATAAATACCGATGAATGTGTGGAGGTGGGCCATTACTTATTTGGATGGGTTAAGGTTAGTTTTTTTTAAACAACAAGCACCTTAACTCAAGGTTTTGTTGTTGAATTATTAAACATAATTTAAATACTTTTTCGGATTTTGAATACAATACGCAACAATTTTAAAATTTTCGAAACCTTTCTATTTCCACTACACTGCATTAGTAAGGTACCGATTTCATTGAGGTAACAGAGTTTGTATCAATGATTTGACTAAGGGGATATATAATTACTCAATAATATTTGTTTAAATATATATGCTTAAAAATAATTAGTTTTTTAAACTTTGCTAGTTACTTTACTACATGAACTTGTTTTTTAACTTTGATAGTTACTTTACTACATGAACTTGTTTTTAACTCTGATAGTTACTTTTGTACACGAACTTGTTTTTTTAACTTTGATAGTTACTGTACTACATTAATTTGTTTTTTTAACTTTGATAGTTACTTTATTACATAAACTTGTTTTTTAACTTTGATAGTTACTAAACTACATGAAATTGCTTTTCAACTTTGATAGTTACTTTATACATTAATTTCCTTTTTAACTTTCATAGTTACTTTACTACATGAACTTGCTTTGATAAAAACTTTACTACATTAATTTGTTTTTTAACTTTTACATTTACTTTACTATATGAACTTGTTTTTTTTTTTTAACTTTGATAGTTACTTTACTACATGAACTTGAATTTTTAACTTTGATAGTTACTTTAATACATTAATTTTCTTTTTAACTTTGATAATTACTATACTACATGAACTTGCTTTTTAACTTTGATAGTTACTTTAATACATTAATTTTCTTTTTAACTTTGATAGTTACTTTACTACATGAACTTGCTTTTTAACTTTGATAATTACTTTACTACATTAATTTGTTTTTTAACTTTTACAGTTACTTTACTATATGAACTTGTTTTTTTTAACTTTGATAGTTACTTTACTACATGAACTTGTTTTTTAACTTTAATAGTTACTTTACTACATTAATTTTTTTTAACTTTGGTAGTTACTTTACTACATGAACTTGTTTTTTTAACGTTGTTAGTTACTTTACTAGATTAATTTGTTTTTTAACTTTGATAGTTACTTTACTACATTAATTTGTTTTTTAACTTTGATAGTTACTTTACTACATGAACCTGTTTTTTTCCTTTGATAGTTACTTTACTACATGAACTTGTTTTTTAACTTTGATAGTTACTTTACTACATTAATTTTTTTTAACTTTGGTAGTTACTTTACTACATGAACTTGTTTTTTTAACGTTGTTAGTTACTTTACTACATTAATTTGTTTTTTAACTTTTACATTTACTTTACTATATGAACTTGTTTTTTTTTTTAACTTTGATAGTTACTTTACTACATGAACTTGTTTTTTAACTTTAATAGTTACTTTACTACATTAATTTTTTTTAACTTTGGTAGTTACTTTACTACATGAACTTGTTTTTTTAACGTTGTTAGTTACTTTACTAGATTAATTTGTTTTTTTAATTTGATAGTTACTTTATTACATAAACTTGTTTTTTTAACTTTGATAGTTAGAATACTACATGAACTTCCTTTTTAACATTGATAGTTACTTTAATACATTAATTTTCTTTTTAACTTTGATAGTTACTTTACTACATTAATTTGTTTTTTACCTTGTATAGTTACTTTACTATATGAACTTGTTTTTTTTAACTTTGATAGTTACTTTACTACATGAACTTGTTTTTTAACTTTGATAGTTAATTTTCTACATGAACTTGTTTTTAAAACTGTTTGCGATAACTATACTATCACAAATCATAATTGCATGCTTCAGACCTTAAAACTATACAAACATGTTTTGTATCGCCTCTAAATGTATATAAAAGAGGGATTTCTATATATGTCCCCTCAAAATAATATACATACAATTATCAATACCTGTCAATCAGAGCTCTTTTTACCATTAATGAGCTTTTTAATCCAAATAAGAAAGCTTAGTATCATACTAGACATAAGAGGTTATTTTTAATTTTATAACCCGAATATATTTACAAGAAAGTCTAATAATATCCTCAATAAACTACGACAGTCTAACAAGAGTTTTGATGAAAATTTAATCAAAGGAACTAATTTCATTATTTGAATACGATCTGTTGAACTCAGGTAACTAACAACATCAAGGAAACTTTGATTGATAATTTATTAGTATTGTTGAACTGGTGACCATCTAGGAACTACTCAGTTATTAACATAATAGGAGATAAGGAATTTAATTAATTTTGGTATTTATTAATATTATTGTAGCAAGTACCCAAACTTTAGCACAAATTATCCATTTAGAAAAGTAGAAAGGTTTGTGTTGGCTATTTTTAGTAATACATACAGGAAAAATTAACTTGATTACATTGTACCAACAATATTTTTAATATTATACTGGGAATTTGTTTCACTTTAAAAGCTGTTCTTCTCCTCACATTATTGTTTGGTTACTGTCAGAAAACGCTGACAGTCAACGTTACTTATGAGACAATATTGTAAATAATATTATTTTCAATTATGTATTTTGTTATTATTCAACTCAACTTTCATTTTTTCGTTATATTTTTGATAAATATTGTTGTTGTTAATCGTTTACATATTTTTCTGTTTTAATGTTCAATACAATTACATGAAATGTATTTATCAGGCTAGGTTTACGAAAGTGTCACTGAATGTAAATAAAATGCATTTTATATAAAAATACATGTATTATTATTACTAGGAGATGTAAAAGGATTGTTTATTTTGGATTTTGTATTTTATGTTTTTCGTCTCTGATGTTTTTTATGCTATAATCAATTTAATATTGCTACCTATTTTACTATTTTCTATCTGGATATACATTTTGACTTTGAATTTTAAGCACCGACGCCAAGGGCTTTTTATCTTAGTTATTTGTAAAAATTGTCAATTTATGAATATTTAATATTTTGATTATTTCTTTATTTTTACTAACAAATTCTTTATTTTTTACACAAATTATTTTTAGTAACATTTGTGTAAACATGTGCACCAATAATAATTTCTTTGTAATTTGTTGGAACGGAAGACTGGAACGATTCAAAATAAACTATTCTGATTCTGTTGGTTTCCCCACATATAAAAAGGGTGCTCAACTGTTTTTGGCTTATACATTTATGTATGCCAATAATTTTATAAATAAATGAGTGTATACTCATTTTAAGTGTTTAATTTGTGATAATATAAATAAATATTTATTGCCACATATATTTATAGCCTTTGTTTGTTGTTCCCAGGTATATAGTGGAACTAAAACCTCCCATGTACTTCAATCCACGATGTATATAAGTTTGAGTTCCGGCAACCGAAAAGTCTGGTCCTTAGTTATCTAGTACTCTGGCTTTCAATAAAGCCATTCAATCATTCGTTGATTCCTAAAGTACCACTTCATCCTTTATTTACTCTGTATCACCATGAGCTCAGGTTAACAAACCCTAGACTCTCTAAAAATTTGCATTACTATCCAAACTTACTAAAAGCTTCCAGTAACGATTGCGTCAAGGTTTTATTTGTAATATTACCATCACAAAAGGTTCTACACATGCTCATTGCTTCTTTGTTTGAGTCTCAGAAATGTCAGTGAGAATGCTCCAAACATGGGTAAAACGTTTGGTGATAACACATTGACGCGGTCGTAACCGGGAGCTTTAGTTTCCATGCTATCAAGACTAATGGTAGTCACAGTTCGGATACTTTATTGGTATTAAGAGAACATACTCGTAGAACAGTGCATATTGTCAACAATATACTTAACGCCAAACTCTCATTTACCATTAGAGAACTATATGTAATTATAAACCATTGGTGAATATGTTTTTAGGAAGAGCTAGTAGACATGTTGGATAAGGAAAGGCTAAAACTATATCCGACTCAAAAACATTGGAAATCTGCCATATTCTAATTATCTATTTAGAGACGTTTTGTAAAAAGCTCTTATTTTAAAGTTAATTATCATCAGTAAACAAAAGTATCTTTGTATATTGCACACTTAATTGTGCTACTTACACTGAAAGATGTAAAAGGAGTTATATTCCGATTTAGTCTCAGTGAACGCGTTTTCAGACTTTCGAATCGTTCAATTAATAAGTCAATAATTAATTTTGATCATTAATTTTCAGGTATTAAGAAATGTGTTTATTTTTAAATATGATAATTATAACATTTTAACTATTCATACAGAGACATTTTTTTTTTAATTTACATAAATAGATTTACGTACTTAATTTGAAAAATTCCCAAACAAAATTGAATAAGTTCAAAAGAGGTCAAAAAATGTACCAAAGTCAAAATTCAACATTTTAAAGAAGACCTAAACTGCAAGATGAACCAGGATTCACAGTCAGAAACCCTGAACAATAGACACGGTGCCACCTCTCTCAAATACTAAGGCAAGACTTTCCAGACGTATACAGGCCAAGAACACAAAGGAAAATAGACTCAGCCAGATGTGGACGCAAAGCTAACGTCCGAAAATGCGTTCGCCACAAGTAAATATTGAGGTAATTTACCTTTTGTATCTTTCAAGACAACTAGTGCCTGTCACTCTGTTTTAAAATAAATATCTCATAGATTTCAAAGCCAGCTACCAATATGATGGCAAATTATAAACCGACTTATAAACAATATATAAATAAGAACATTTTGAGTTTAAAGTACTTGTTTTTAGTGTGCTCATATTTATCTCCCGTTAAAGACATAAAGCCATGTTTCGTAATCATTCAATAGCACTTACCTGCTCCTTAGTTTGAATAGGCAAGCCGGTGGCCGAGCGGTCAAAAGCGTCAGGACTTTGAGATTGGGTTAGAGATAGCGCTGGTTCAAATCCGGTCTAGACTGTAAATATTTATTAGTAATATTCACCCTGTACTGTACTGGTTCGCCCCCTTACTCTGTCTGAATAAGTTCCTCGCACAGATCAATAGTCTATGAGAGATGGGCAGAGTAAGGTTAAGATAAAAAGGTCGGCCTCTTCTTTTATTAAAAAAGAATTAAAACCAGTTTATCCCTCTCAAAAAAAAAAAAAAAAAATGATTAATAAAATATAATACCTTGATTAGAGGTAATTAACTATTTCATCTACAGTTTGAGTCTAAATCCCTGATAATTTGCCATTCACCACTTAAACTTCCGGTTATGGATGGCTGAATACATTAGTATTAGCTTTATCCTATTAGATGTTGAAAAGTAACTATTACTCGGAGAAACTAATATGTGACCCTGACTAATATCTATATTTTTTTTATTCCTCCTGATATGATACGCTGATGCTGACTGGTGGCTGGTCTTTTAGCGCAATATTTTTTTGTCATTGGCCACATGGCTGTACAACTACAAATAAACAAATAATCGCTATCGGCCTATTTGACTGAATACTGAATGACTGAAATCACTAATATTAATATATTACTAATATTACAAGTACATAATGACTATAATCATTACGTTTGCTGACTTTATTAATAAAAAGAAATGAAGAAAAATATTATTATTATTTATTTTTAGATGTTTTTAGCTAATATTTTTCTATAACTAATATGAAAGTAACTAATATCATAAAACACCTAATATGGGCCATGTCTACTTACGATCAAACTTCGTTCCACCGATGTGGGTCATAGAGTCTTGTTTCGACCGTCGAGTATCTCCCAGGTTAACGTTTTCTTGATTTTTTGTGGACATTCGTTTGAGGTTAACTGGGAGGTTGGGTGGTTTCCAGTATTTTGATCGTCCCGAACTTTGTGGGACCTCTTGCAAAAAAGAGTAAGTAGGATATTTTATAACACTCTAGGAAGTGCTATTTTGCATGTTATGTACAGAGTAGCTAGGATACTGCAAGGCATGGTAGAGGGGTTACAACGAGGAAACCGCTGATAGCACTCATCACCTTTTTATTCGTTAGTTTTTCAGTATTATTTATTTTTCACTAGTAAGACACCGATCGTCAAGATATGGGCGTATATTAAGCGTTGA